>NW_019060444.1:396254-417094 GCF_000696155.1 Zootermopsis nevadensis
CCCGGGGGGGGGGGGGGGGGGGGGGGGGTGTTACGAATCGAGCTGTCATGTCAGGGCGTCTTATTACACTCCTTCTAAATGTTACATTTCCGGGGCAACTGTTCAGCGCTTCAGTGTGTAATTCAGATGAGCACTTAAAGCTTTCTTCCTTTCTGAACAAGTTTGTCAACTGAAAAAGTCGTACTTAGTATTCAGCCGAATAGAGTAAGAGAGGAATATACCGTCCAATGCTGTGGTCATTCTGAAATATCAAAAATTATTTTTACCGTTAAGCTACTTTGCATATGTTACCATTGCAAGCTGAGGTAAGGCGGCTTCCGTAATTCAGCTTGACTTGTATACGTGTATTAACATATCTGGTCCAAAATAAATGTAAATTTGCGCCTGTGTAAGCAGTGCGCCATAAAGGTGGACAAGAACATGGAGACAAACCTCCACGCAATCTAAACAGCCGTACTACATTCATATCGAGGTCATTGTGTCAGAAGAGTATCAACAAAATAACCGATTTAAGAGAGGCTAAATTTATACGCTTGATTTTATTTGACAAATGTGTATTATTAGTGTTCATACTACCAAATGTAACTGTCTGTACCTATGTGAGGAACAGCGTTAGCAAGACGCTCTTTCTGCAAGACATACATCCCACTGTTTTCTGTTGTCAGACAATTTTATCCGATTATACAAATATGATAATATGCCCTTCTGGCATAATGCCATCGGTATGAACAATCTAGTTCACTTCCTGGCTCCTGTAGCCGCGGTTAAAATGGCAGCAGTTCCGGTTGCATAAGTTGTTGGTGGATGCCAGAGATGGTCTGGACTTGGCGACGAACGTAAAAGTTCCTGTACTATTCCAGAATACGGCATCGACCATTTGGCATGCAGTCTATCACTTTACTGAATGGACTGACCAAGTTCATGTATTTTGATAACAGCGACAATTTAGTCAGTATGAACAAAACTCGTGCTGATGCAGCAAGGTCCCCGAGACACGTCTTCCTCAGCGTAAAATGGACACCGTGTTTAATGGAACTTAAAGCGTTGGCCCCGCCACCACAAATTCCCGCCGTTCGAATCTATTCGAAGTCAGAAAAAGACCGTTTCCTTTGACTGAAACAAATTACCGATAGTTATTTGACTTTCAAGTTAGGTCGTTAATATTCGTGAAATATCTGACCCCCCGTAGTTAGATTGAGACGTGGAACAAATCTTGTCCGAATGTTCAAAACAATAATGAACGGCAAATATTAAAATATTCCTACGACGGAGAGCAAGTTAATAAGCACCGACAAAAATAGACACGCTCGTAAATAAATAATTTTAAATGAGACGCCTATCTCGCAGGAATCTGCATTTGTGCACACAGAACGCGTAGGTCTCGCAGCTGCTTGCATTTTCCGTAACAACCCATGCCATGGCCGGTGCAGAATACAGAGATTTGCTCGTGCAGTGCCACACACACCAGCTGTACGTGAATCAGAAAGGCAAGAAGACAGAAGGCGGAAGAAAACAAAACACAAAGGATTAAAGTAAAATAAAATATTAATGGAGAAAGAAAAGAAATAAGATAGGATAAAAGGGGCGTAATATAAAAGAAAGAAAGCAAGAAATAAAGGAACAAGCAGATCTGTTATAATTCTCTGTTATGCTTGCCTCCCTAATCCAAAACATTTCTCATGACACAGCACAGTGTTATAGGGGCTAAAAGCGTTTACCTAACACGAAAACGAATGATATTTATTTTATTTTCCAGAAATAAGTAGTATTTATAGACATTCTCTCATCAACTATTAGAGAGAAGTTTATACTTTACAGTCTTATTTACAAATTTCTCATTATAAAGGTCATATTTTCTTGGGACTCACTTCCTATTCACCATTCAGAATATCAAAAGTGAGAATAAATAGTCTATTAATTCAGTGATACTAAGTGGTAGAATACCAACGAAAGTAAGGCACAGAAGCTGCAACATTGATTAGAATAAACTGTCTGATAAAATCAGGACTAAATTTAAAGGGAAAGAAATGTAAAATGGTCTAATTTATATTGAATAGGAATAAAGGAAAATTTGGAGGAAACCGATATTTCCAGAATGAAGCAAACAAGACTGCTACGGAAAATTTACATTTCATTTCTAAGCTAAAATACTACAGCAGACAGGCCTGAGAGAATATTATGTGTTGAAGGCACAGACGGAAAACTACAATGGCCGACTCATCGTAATTCTCTAATAAATGTATAAACTTCGCATTGTGACATAATATTGACTTTATTCAATTTTCCCTGTATTTACAATCATACAGTCACAGAACATCGTATAAATGAAAGATAAATGAAATTGTCCAATGGGGCAGCATGCGTGTCTACATGGGTCTTGCAGGCAATGTGTTGTGTGCATCAGTATACTGGTTAACACCCTACATCAAAATTTTAATGATATTACACCACATATACTAAAAATTTTAATAAAATTTGCTACATTTAAACGTATTACTTGTCCTAATAATATTTCAATTATTTCGGTTATTCTTGATTTATACCATGTGCATCTTGAATTTTATCTAAAAAACTTATATGTATAAATATTTAACACATAAAGAATGACTTCCATTCGGCAACTGTCACAATCTAAATAAGGGGCATAAAATCTAAACAGTTATATCGTTGTGAAACTATTTAAGGAATAATTGGAATATTACTTTAATGTCTAGTATTATCTGAGAATTTAAATTATCACAGTATCAATAAAAATGTGCGAAAGTTTGCCAGAATTATAATTTAACATCTGAAAACGTACAAATAAATTTCATATCTTAAGATCTGTTCCACAATTCGCCTTAATCTCCGCGTTTTGTAGCCTGAACCACTCAGTCATATGAAGTTAATTTGATATCCTCTGGATGAAAGGAAAGGAACTTAAACCTATCACATGGTTTACAACTACAATCTGAAGTTCAATATTTGTACTGATAAATTTTTCTTTTATATCCTATGTTATTTCTTCCTTTCATTCAATTCTCCACATCATCTTATTTGTCTACTTCTGTTTGTCTTATGAGTACCCCAACAGACGCGCTCATAACGAGTAATGACAGGCCCTAGAAAATAACCATGAAGGCTTTCTTTTGTGGCTTATTAAATGAAAAGACGTAACAGACACACATACAAAGACATGAAAGATTTCTCTACTCTTGCTAAGCTTCTTCGTTCCTGCACAAATCCTGCCCCCCCCCCCAAACCCTTCCAGAATTCTCAAAATAGTGGCGTCCCTCACGACGTGAAGGCTAGACTCTGGCATTTCTTTCTTTCTGTCTAAGGAGTAGTTTTGGTGGCTGACTGACGAACTGGATTCGTTATAGTGTTCAGCTTTCTGAAAGACTGGGACGTCGACGATTCAACACATAGACCAAGAGCAAAGGAGAAAGAAACAACAGAAAAAGAAGGACAGAAACTTTCTGAACCGTAGCAAACAAAGGAATAAAGAAACGTTTGTACACATTTCTACTACGTGAAAGATGGCAGCCTTGCCATCGCAATTTAACAGAAGATTGTGAAATGGTCATTGCCTTTTGTTCAGTTTTCTCTTTAATACTTTCTCCTTTCCATTCACACTTCCTCCCACTGCCTCAACCTTAATTTTATCACATCCCCTTTTGCAACTGCAAACCATTTTTATTTGTCTAGATGCGGAAATTTTGTTAGAAAATGTTACACTCGTTTATTTTAACTTGTGGTCCAAAGATATTTCTTCTTCATCCTCGTCAGAACAAATAATTGGTGAAATAAGGTAGAGAGGTAAAACGATGCAAAAAAGTGAGAGATTTAAGTAATAAGGATTCCTTGCGCCAGAACCACGAAAATGTAGCCCTGTGCTCAGATCCTATCTATATTAATCCTTCACATTAGCGTTTGGATTCTCGGACTACGTTTACAACACTTATTTGTAAACTATGCCTACAAATAAACCATATTTGCCTGAAAGAGAAGAAAGAGGCCACTACGTTCTTCAGTTTCTAATTCTATGAAAGTAGCATTAAAATAACTTTTAAAGACGACAGTCTCTTGAAACATATCACGGTGCCGTCTGGTAGATAGTGACCGACGTATTATATCAATAATATTAACGGTGGAAGAAATGAGCTCCCCTGAAACGTCGGCTAGTTTCTACCAAACTGCACGGTGCTATATCATACTAGTAACTGCGATAATATCAAATCTGAACGTGAAATTCGTTGTCCAGTGATTTAGTTCTGTCAAACAAATAAGACGACGAACTTAAATAGGTCTATAAATTTTACGACAAACCATTGTGGATGCAGTTACATAAAGAACACTTGGTTTCTTAAAATACAAACACGTACTCATGCTGGTAGTCCCTTACGTAGGCGATACCTTTCTCCATTAATTTCTTCAGAAATTATTTCTATCGATGCTTTCCAGTATATAAACATTTAAAACTTTAAACGGCATTTAAAACTTGTTCCAAAACTCTTTGTGTAGAGTAAGCAAGAAACATTAGATACGACAAACTAAACTAATCAGACCCAACACTGCCCTTCTCTCGTGGTGATAAAACCGAGTTTAATAACTCTTCTGATAAAAACAGGAGGTATACTTTTAATACACAGTGCGTAAATCATTACCAAAACAATTTGACGCTATAAGGGCATAAGGACTAGAAGCGTGTATTCAAACACCTACATCTTCAAATTTCCTTTTTCATCTCTGTGACCCCTCCTATTACTTGCAAAGTATGCAATAATTCATATTTTCCATTTTTATTAAAGCAGCAGTCGAGGGTGGGAGAGTTATTTACGGCAATGTTTCACCATTATGTGCGGTGACGTAGTCTACTTATTATTATAACGCGGACTATTGCGGTTAGTACAGTTGCGTGAACCAGCAACACGTTTCAGAGCGTGCTGCACAAATTATTTCAAGAAACGTGGAACACAATACAGCAACAAGTTTCGTAAAAAGTTGGTCGCAAAAGGTACTATTTTCTCGACACATTCTTAGGTGTGCAGCGACTACTCTCCTATAACATCGATTGTTTAATTTTAATATGGATCGTAACATTACAGTCTTCAACAAAATCGTGTAGTCGAAACGTTTACTTTGCTTAAAATTCTAAGTACCACAGGCAAATGATATCTCTTACTACCAGCATCAATCCCTAATTTATTCTAAAATAATTGGCATCTCGTAAACGTTAATCGCGATTGCCCATAGCTACATCAGCCATCACTAAATTACAGGCTTCAAGGTTAAAACAGCGGAGCCCAGGCTAACAAAGACAGATCAGAATTCTTAGCGTCGCTTAAATATTAACGTGTACTGTTGACTGTAATGAATTTTACTACTGAGATAATAGTGTATCTATGTTTCCGTTGTAGATTCACATCCACAATAGGCGTCATTCCAAAGTCAAGCTTTGCAATGACTGTACTTACGAGTTACGAAAGAAAATTAGGAGATGTACTGCTTACTTTCATAAATTAAAGACACTTTTATAGTTCAAAATTTTCCGTCGATATTTCAATAGATACTAACCAGTTACTATTATAATAGTATAGCAATTAATATGTTTTTGATGACATGTGATATAATAAATTAGCATTGGTATTTACACAGCAAATTACCGAAAGATGACCCCAACATGCAATATTTTTCACTATCCAATAAAAAGTTGAATTAATTTAAAAGATATTTAACACATAAATCTAAGCATGTTATCTAATTTATCAAACCCTTGCAGAATATTAACGCGTACTGAAAATAATTAGTGAACATGTACACTTAACTTGTGTTGTGTCCGGCTAGGTGGAGCGCTTTATGCGTTCGCGTATGTAGTACAATGTCAGAGTCGTTTGTTATAGGTACAAACCCCCAGCCGCCTACATGAGAAATTACAACAGTGACCGTCATGATAGGCCTATATATAAGTGCTTACTGTTGAATCTCCCAAGTGACGCTCAGCGTCCTAACGCCCGTCGTTTCAAACACTTCTAATTGCCACTTTGCGTGCTTCACTGCTGCGGCATCCAAGTTGACTTTAACTCCCCCTGCCTCTGTCATAAGGCACTCAAAGCCACGTGACCACACCCAACAACACTACTATTATCATACCGCACCTAAATTAAAATTTGGTCTTTACAAGAAGTTCTTAGAAATGAATGCCCCTCTCAAATTTTAAAAATTGTATTTTGGTGAAAATATAAGTCATATCATAATAGACTACGACCTTGTATTGCTGGAACGCTGGAGTGGTCGTGTTAGATGCCGCACTTTTCTGTGTTGCGTTATCCTCTCTAAGTAGTGGTCTTGCAATGAGTCTATAATCGGTCCGAGTAGACCTACCATATGCCTCACTAATTAACTCCATAGAGGAAAGTTCTTTATATAGCCGCTCAGCTAGTCAATACATTTTCCATCTTCTCTAAAACACGAATTTTCTCAAACGCCCCACATGCATTATGAGAACAAATAATTGAAGATGTTTTCGCTGAATTCGGCATTTAGTTTGGCTGGAGAAACAAGAATTTACAGCAAATAACGGTGTGGAAAACAGCAGTGTATACGTCAAATAAAGATCTGTTTGAACAGTATCGTTATGGCACCGTACACGATAAATAAGCTGTGTGAAATTGAGCCGGTGCGAACTGTCTCTTGGTATAACATAGTTCCTGCTAAGATCTTGTATACAAACCCGTGTTTATGTTTATGGAAACAATAATAATACTAGCAGGGGGGTGGTAGATGTGACGTATTAATCTTAATATTAGTACACGTCTGGAAACGAAACATGTTGGTATTTCATCCGTGGATTCTGTCGGGTAATCATATGACTCCATCCAGAAATAACGTCATGAAACTGACGTTTAATATATTATGTACTAAACTGTACCAGGCATTCGGTACCTCTGTCGTTCCTCCTGTCCACCATAACATCATCCTCTCTTACATTAACAATATAACAAATGTCGGTGATAAATAATATAGCCTGAATAATGCACACGGTCCACATCCTGTAGGCATTAATTCTTTGAAACGCGAAGTTTATCTAAACAGTAATTAAATATTCCGTTCTTACGTCAAGGAAAATTCAAAACTCTCCATTATAACCGATTAATAATGTTTAAGAAAATAATCGAGGCATATTATTGAAATGCATATTAAACCAATGAACAAACTCTTTTGGAAAATGCAGAGTCAGTGAATGTTACAGCACATGGTACATATCGAGACCCCTGTATTTGAAAGAGGTAACGATTTGAGATTTATTGAATGAATACTGGTTATTTCATACGTTCATTTAACAAGACCAAGTGAAAGCCATTTTAATTGGACCGAGAAGTTGTTTGGCTTAAACAATATAAGCCGATATTTAACGTGCTGATAGTTATAATTAAAGACCTAGGTTAAGGAACATAAAATACATGTACGGTTATGCAGACCGAGTCATTGTGAGCTTTACGCACGGGGAAACGCATTCATGCCTTTGATACATCGCCAGTAGTTGAAGCAATAACAGAGCACCAGTGCTTCTGGAACGGGTAAAAACAACTTTATGACTTGTTTTATAGCTTATTGCTTGCCAGCACACATAATCCCGTTTGTGACATAACTCGAATGTTATCGACAGTGAAATTGTTGTTATTATTATTATTATCAACAGTACTATGATCAGCAACTATAGGCTTTTTCGATATTTTAAAATTGTTCCAAAGTTTTCAAAGTTATAATAGCCACTTACTTCTCAGCATGGCTTCTGTAAATGCATCCCCACCTCAACTATTTTCGTAAGTTGTCTCAGTACTTTTGTGCCTTTTCCTGTTCGGATCTGACGGCATTAATAGAGTAAAATAGAATTAAATTAATCATAATCGTTATCCGATTAAGCCTTGTGCCCTGTTCTAAATCAGAGAAACTTCTAAATTATGAATTAGTTCACGCGTTTGGTAGGACGGACGTCGCGAGAAATTAATCTAGACATGGCAGAACTACAAAGAAATACGGGGAACAAATATACATGTCTGGAATGGCATTCGAACTCGTGGTCCCAATATCGAAGCTGCTTAGAGCCATATCCTAGACAGAGCGGCCATGGAGATTGTAAAGTTATATTGATTTACCAAAAATAATTCATGCAGCACTTGTATGGATTTTATCATGAAAAAAGGTTCTGGTTCTGAGTTGTTCATTTCTGGCCTCGTTTCCTGTGACTACTGAAATCTTTTACGAGCCTCTTGTAGGCTGTGTTTTCAACTTTATAACTACTAAAGATTCTTTCCTGAACTTAGGCGCTTCGAAGTTCAGTATCACCTTCCGTTTAAACGACTCTACAGTCCTATTACAATCCTAAAGCTTCAGAAGAACAAAACATCTGCTTTACAAAACGTCCTCGAACAGTTAAACCGAATAAATGGTAAGCAAACACGAAGTACAGAGTAGACCAAGTTACTATTCATTGAAATACAAACTGTTGTTCCTTTATACCTATTCTGTATCAGGTAAGTCGAGTGTGATGCAATATGTAATATGTCGTTTAAGCCTGCCACAAAAATCTAAGTTTTTACTCAATGGTGCGCTTGACGTTTTCTTCTACGTTAAGAAGCGTTTTTGAACACGGCCGATGTGTCAAATTTTGAAAGTATTTTTCAAGACATGTTTGTGGGAATGTATACTCTTCACACGTTTATCGGCACCTAATCACATGAAGAATTTTTTTCCATTTGTACATATTAACAGTATTTCAAAGTTTCTGAACCACAAATAGCCGAATTTCTTATTATTCCTCACTTCCAACCAAGAAATGACAAATTTTCTGATAAACTGATAAGCTGTATGTTTTACGTAACTTTTATTCTAAACAGGCCTGCAGGCCTGTATATTTTTCATTCTTTCGGATGGCACACTCAACTTAAAAAACGCTGCTATTAAATTGATATTTACATTTCTCCACATAATAATGAGTAACGTGATTTATATTTACTGTTGAGTATCAGCGGGGTTGATGCAGCGTTAATGTTCTAGACATGTAGTTTGATAAAGTAAGGACACTTTTATGCCATTCGATGCTAACTAATCTGTTGCGCTGATAAGAAGTCGCTAAATAACCATTGATTGGCTCTAATCTCCGACATAATTGAGATAGAATCTATTAATAATCTGTACCATATTCTTTCATAACCTCACGTAACAACTCGTTCGTTTTAAGGAAGTAACATCAACGCATTTCCGGTACATAATCCGCATACCAGTTAAATATATCGGCCAAAATATAATTGAGCTAATGTCTGTTTTAATTATGAACATAGAGCAAAGCATTCCACAGATTAATACACGTCCCGTTGCTCCTTTTTATCTGAAATCCTGGCTTTTTATTTAGTTTCTTCCAAATACCAAGTTAATTTTTGTACAAGTGAAAACTGTACTTCCAGTCATTGTTTTCATTTATCTGTGTTTAAGTTGCCTTAAAACGTTTTGTTTATCTGGCAATATCGTAATAGAAATATGCGAAAAGAGTGCGTGGGGTAAACACTACGAAGTCCATCAAATTCCCGACTGCATCGTCTTCTGAGTAATGAAGAATACGGTTAAGCAAAGGTCTTTTAGATATCACAAAGCAGGACTGTTCGAGACACATTTCATCCGAACTAAATCGAACAACTGCTCAGTAATTTTTAAAACACATTCATAAAGTTCAATAAATGATTTTGTAAAATTAAAATCTTTCATTACGTCTGTTTAAACTTCGAAATGTGTCCACAATTTTGAAAAAATAAAAAGAACATCGCAAAGGAACTATAGGTCTGCCAACATTTTGTAGTTGTAATTTTTTTCTCTACGTTTAGAGACTAAAATAACTACCAGAAGCAAAAGAGTTCAAGTCAGAAAACCTCGCTTACAGATCAACACATATATGCTTCTTCAAACTGCAACTCATGACCTTTAACATCAACAAGTATTTGTTACTTTGAACAGGAGGGGTAAATGCTGAATTTTAAAATTTCTCGTCCACTGTCTTGGGAACGTTAGTATTCTAATCGAATGTTTCAGTTGAGGGATAGTACTTAACATAATTCCATAATGATGAGTGAAAAAATGTTACTTCATTACTTCAAGACTACTTCTTTCTGACCAAATGCAACATTTATATTAACAGGGCAGCCAGCTTGAGATAGTATGAAGTAAAAAAATATTATTTGATTGTTGTTTAACACCTACATGCATGATATCATGTTCTGGCACACTCAAATAATTGAACCGTTGTTAAATTTTGTATTATTAACAAATAATTATTACACGCATTATCCTGCATGCCACATGCCGTTTCTACGGTTTCACGTGTACCGCACAAATAATACGTATATTTTTGTCTAATTAGCCTGTCCTCTGGCACCAACAACAACAGCTTTGTAGCAGCCTCTGAACTCCCCCCTCACTTACTTTACAGAGCGAGGCGAAGTTAGGTTTGTGCGTTATGCGGCAACTTGCCTCTTGCGTGGTAAATTGAATTTAATTAACTTGGTGGTATGGAAGTTACAATGCGTGAGACACGGACAGGCAAAGAGACGTGTCTAAGCGGGAGATGGATCACCTCATTCTCCTTCTCTGCGGCTTCTATTATGGCTAAAGATTAGTCATCAACTTTATTAAATAGGACAAGAGTAGGTACATAACTTTCTGACTCCTAAAGTTTCTTACAGAAATGATTTAACCTCATTTCAAATAATAGAAAACAAAGCAGAATTGACATGTCATATGTATTTATTCCTCAGCATCCACTAACATAAAATTCATATATTCATTTACGGGATGTAATACTACTATCATTGCAGCGAACAATTGATTTTTAGATCCACGGACATAAAATATGCAATAAAATTGCAAATGAACCTTGGTGGTCGCGTTAAAGTGCTGAGTTTCGATTATTGATGACGGTCGACTTCTTTCTAGGTATAATCGGCGCGTCTTAAATCAAGCGAATGACTGTCATGTCAGGGTGATAGCAAGGGAGGAGATAACATTTTCGGTGTCGCACACTGAACATGTACCTATAATCTTCACTGAATATATAATTTTGTCTCGTATTAACACCTAGTGACATGTACCCAAAATAAACGCAAGCCATTATGTAATTTGAACTTTAAACGAATGTTAAAATTAAAGTATTCAGTGAAGTAGCTCTTGAAATAAATTATATAAATACAATTATTTTGTGTATAAAGTCAATTTTAGTTTTATCTCGAAACTCACTTATTTCAAACTGGTGATTCGGTTTTGTTTAATAGGGTGAATTTTTAGCACAATCGTTTGGTTTATCTTCTTAGCTCACAACCAGGACCATCGATAAGAAACTTTCTGCCGCGGTTAACCTGCAAACGTAACTATTTAGTTTCTATTAATATAACATTGCAGAAGTCGTGTAACAAGTCATAAACGATGCTCGCTGAATTTACCTTACATTCGTCCTATAAATCTTAACGTTCAGGAACATAACAAAGAACGTTTATGTTTCAGAACTTACATTCTGTACTTTATATCTTACTTTCTCGATGTCGCCTCTTTAGTTAGATTTATGACCACCTCATACCCGTCAACATATGCAACAAAGATGTTATGCTATGTATAGAGCGGGGGGGAAACGAGGAGTACTTCCTGTAAAATCATGTGTAACACAAGTATGCATACATTCTTGGTTCAAGCCAGTTTTATTGTCGTTCTATTCATAGACAAACCGACAATTAAAAAGTCAAACGTGTCAAAATATAGGTAGGAATACCGTTGTTAACATAGGTAGAGTCGTTAAATAAAGATGTGCTGAATAAATTCCTTCCCATAAAAGACGAATATATAATGCCTTCGAATTTTTATGTTAAGAAGTTACGCACAATATCTTTTACATTCCCTTACTTGAAAACATTGGTCATAATTTCGTAGTACAGCAAGAACTCAAATCCTTTTTCTTTCTATTTTCCTGCATCCTTTGTCTTAATTCATACCTTTATTTCTGAAAGTCACTGTATTCTATTATTAAAAATATTTACATACAAGTCGCTTGAGACAAGAGCGGACAAGAGAATTTTATAGTTTGTGCGGGACTGTATAACTAAAAAGTCTAAGGCATTCAACATTCAATGTATAGCCCTACGTTCTAAAGTAAAGTTACTGATTTACATAAACCTCGTAGTTAATATAGAACCGTTAAATGACGGAGTGTTAAATGAATATGTGATTACATATTTCTGATAAACATTAAACTGACAGTTGCAATTAAATGTAGCCTGTCAGTGCGCATAAGTGACATTCCTCTGATTCGAAGATATGTCGGCCCTAACAAACGCAGAAAGTAATAAACAACAAAAACTATCTTCAACACCACTAACGTCGCTATATCAGCGCATTATTTGAGATTGTTTTTAAGATAAAGTTAGGACTTAAAAAACAGATTTATATCCAGCTAGCCCAAATTTTATTTAACCGTTTTAAGAACACACTTTATTTAATAATATTTAAAATTTAATTTCTAAACTCAACGAGATAGAAAATCCGTCTCCATTACAAAGATGAAATGGAAAATGCTAGTTCGGGAAATAATCACAGTTTATTATATAAATCACATGAGATCGAAATAATGAATAAATGAATGTTAAATTACGTGACTCGTGCAGTAATTAATTTGTCTTAAAAAGTTGAAATGAATTAAGTTATATGAGTAGGAAAGAGTTCTTCACGAACACATGGGACAAGACATGTAACAAGTATGGAATAGATAAGAATGCGCATGAAAGTGTAGTCGGTAAACATGAAGGGACGAGACCACTGTCAAGACACATAATACCCTCACGCGCACTTTGCAACGTGCATTTAGACATTTAAAGGCGATAAATCCACCTTGTTAGATAGTTTCTACGTTAGCCACCAGATCGCAGCACCTCAATATCTACCTCATAAATTTCTTCTTTCGTTATTTTGTTGTCACCGCTCGTAGGTTATTCAAAGGTACAATTTTTAGGTCGTTCATAATAGCACAAACTCCATATCAAATTTCATCTGTATTCGTCCAGTGGTTCTCGAGTTGAATCGACTGGACAGACGGACGGACACGTTTAGCCCATAATGCGTTCTCGATATTCACTTCGTGTAAAAAAAGATATAATAAGATGTGAGACGGTGGATTGGATTTATCTGGTCCAAGATGGGATCTAGTGGCAGGCTCTTAAGAACACGATAATGAATATTTGGATTGTATATAGGGTGGTGAATTACTTGACTATCTGCGCGACTATTAGTTTCTCACGACATAGTGGACAAGCTTTCAGAACGTTACAGATCCCAGTCTCCTGATATTAGATTCCCCTCTAGTTAAATACTTCAACACATTAAGCCTTACAAGAATAAAACTCTTTGAACTATTCAGCGTCAGCCCAACAGATGTAGATACTGTCACAGTGACATATAAGGGTTGACAAACAGCAACAAACACACCACTAGAACCACTTATCATCAAGAACACATCTCACTAAAACACTTTTCCCCCTCCTCGAAGATTTTTACAGTGACCATTATTTTTACGTTCATACGAAACATACTCACGATTATTTTGAAATTCTTTTGCGTCGTCAGAACTGACGCCACAGATGAAACAAACGACACCTAAGACGCGAAGGACGACACCAAAATATCCAGCAACTTGCTGACTTTGGCACCTCATCGAGTGTAAGTCCGATGGCATGTTGGCACGATGGGTGGTCTAACATCCAGGGGCAGCAGTACTAACTCTTCGAAGGAATTCAACACTTCTGCACTAAATTCTAACTCGAACCATAACAACGCACTCCTTTACATGTCACAGTTTTATTTCTGACTTTATGCCAAAAATACACTCGCAGCACAGCACACTATAAATAATTACCAATTTTGGGTTACATTTCTAACATTATTATTTTATTATACATGTATCTTCAAAGGAAGAGATTCAGAGCAGAGCGTTACATTATATTAAAAATACCGGAATATTAATAAGTAAAACTGTTGATATAATGAACTACATCAGCACATTAATGTATCATTTTTCCAAAATATTCCTGGTGGAACTTGAAAGCTATTTTTATACGAGTTATATGATGAATTTCAGCAGTCGCAGGATTTATTTAATTTTAAGAAAACACTTTCCTTATTATACACGGGCTGAATTGCTTTCGACCCTGAATTCCACCACAGTTGCACTCAGGAATTTTAAATCAGTGAAACATGAGTAATAGACACTATTTCAGGGGATATTAAATCTGCAGGAATCACTGCAAAGTACACGATATGATAAAAGAGTTTTAAATAAATCAATCTACCATACAATTTTATCGTTTAACAGAAACGAAAGATTTTATTTTCACATAAATTATTATTAAGCATTATTATCTGTAACAGACCACTTCTATTTAATATATCACCACTGAATCTTTCACCATCAAAGTTACTGAAAAAAGTCGAAATTTCGTATCACTATGATAAACACTCGATAAATCTTCTCTCGGCTCCAGTTACGAATCGTTACCAAATACGACAGCCTTTGGTACCGTCGTTAAGTTGAAAGACTTCGCGGATGAGCCTTCTGCTTCAGACTAACACTGACGGAAAAACTATTTTCAGAATACCCTACTGAACCCACTCTACATCTCTCTACAGATATATGTTATAAACTCTGCCTCTTTCTCTCACTTCATATGACATTAAAACACATGCTTTCATAACCAGACGATCACACAAGATTCAGAGCAGTAAAATCTTTTTTTATAAAAACACATGACGTTTTATCTGAAAGGTTCAACTTTTTAGTTGATCTAAACACGGTTCAGTAACTAGCCGCATTACTGTGCACTGCAAACGTCAGTTCGTATTAATATAGTCACGCATCACACGAGAGAGCCAAGTGTTGTTTTCTACGGATACGCGTATCATGTACTGTAACCAAGAGAAGACGCTCTGTGATGCACATGTGAGTCCTTCTTCAAAACACATGTGACTCGGATGTGTTTTGTGTGGGTGGTTGGAAGGAGAGAAGCATACAGTACTTTGGTTAGGGCAGTAGTCGGTCTCCATTGCTTTTGTAAATGAGTCGACGTCACACGGGGTAGAAGCAATAGCAGTTATTTTTTTAAAGAAGTGGGATGAGGTTGGGGGGCTCTTCCACTTAAGTGTATGCATGTGTTGTTCTCTGCTCGTTCTTATTATGTCGCTGATGATTGTAAGACGAAAAATACTTTCTTCAGAACCTCGAACAAATCATAAGGCAGATTTTGTAGTATAATCACTAACGCTTCGTCTAATTCTTCCTAGGACATGTCAAATACAAAAGGTTTTTTAAAAATATAATGGTGTGGTATTCAAGACACATTAATTTGACAGATAACCGAAGTAAGATTTGAGGTTCGCAAGGAAGAAAGTATGGAGTTGAGTGTCATCAGTGTTGTAGCGCCGTGTAGCCGGGCAGAAGCTTACCGACGTTTCAGTGGTACCTCCGGTCTCATAATAAGGTAGCAATTACCTCTGAAACGTTGGTAAATTTCTACCAGACTACACGGCGCTACAATCCACGGAACACCTATCTACATGACAGATAACCCGTTTTAGGGGTCTTGAACACATAAGAACATTGCTCGAAGTAGAAGGGCGAGTTGCGATCCGGGACTAACTATTGTACTAGTTGAGCAGTATGCGCTGAGATAACATACCCAACTTAATTACATGCAGAAATAGAAAATATTTATTGAATTATAAAAATCGAGACACTTTGGACTTTGAAAATTCACAATGAATTACTTTGGAATATTCAGTGAACATTCTAACATTTAATAGATTTTAATTTTTCTTTTTTTAGAGAATTTCTGTTTTAAAATGTTTAATATCACAGTGGCCACTTTGATTAGCAACAGTAATCCTCTTTTAGGCACACATAGTCGATGTCAAGCAAAAAAAAAAAGTGTACAAGAAATGTGTAAAAGCGAATGTTATTATTCATAACTGTATGTTTGTATACGCAAATAATTCAAGGAACATAAAAATCTTTAATAAGAATTACATGTACAGTTTATGTGCTCATTTAATGACAGGTTTTCAACAATATTAGTTATACGACAATGTCGAATTGTGGTAAGATTATATACGATGAATTGAAACGAATTTGGAAGAAATCAAGCATGGCTTATTTCGAGGTTGCAGCCCAAACTTTGCTGAATGGAGAATAGATTCTTGATTACGAGGCACAAGAATGCAATTAATCGAATAGTGACCCATATGTCACTCTAAAACATGCACTTATATATACGAAACTAATATAGTATTATATTACTTCAAGAACTCCACAGTAAAAATTAAAATTCGTGTTATTAGCTTTAACTTACTTTAAATTATAACTTTCTTCAAGTGCAAAACGTACACTTGGAAGAACATACATCGTGTCCAAAGGACATCGACAAACGTTACACTAGCTAAATAATTGACACAGACATTCCTTTTTTTTGTTCTGTTTTCTCTGCCAAAATGTAAACCTTAAGCCAAGAAGTAGAGGGGATAAAACAGGATTGTGAATGAAAAACAAAATACGAAATAAAAGAAATGGCAGGAAATGGAGTAACTGTAAAGAAATGATAGAGACGTGATATGCAACAACGGTTTAAGCAACAGGCATTTTGTGATTTTAGGTTCTCACGGTGACGAATATGAAGGTGATCGTCTTTTGGGACGTTACGCAGTGTTGTATCGAAGAAACAGACCGACGTTTCACAGATAATTACTGCCTACATTGTCACCGCGCTGAAGATGAAGGCAGTAGGTACATCTGAAACGTTGGTCACTTTCTACGAGACTGCATGATATAACATACGGGAAGACGTTCACTTTCAGCACGCATTTTCTTGTTAATGAGTGACATAAGAGTTAATGAACAAATGCTATATTTCGCTGAAAACATAAGCTTGCAGTTTTTCGTCTGCGATCTCTTGCTACGTTCTCGCAGACGCTGCTTACAACCGTCGCCTAATATTTTTAATTTACTAATGTTTTCTGTTTCAACTAGGATTATCCAGAATGAGTGGATGCATAGAATGCATGGTGAAATTTTGAATATTTTAGCACAAATTTCACCTTTTAGAATTTTGTTCTAAGTTCTACGTCTTCAGTTATGTTGTTCTTCACTCTGGTGCTTCGATTAATTTATTTGTTTTTAGTTATTTTCTAAGAGGATGTTTCAAGTCTTAATCTCCATAAAATTCCTCGCGTTTAAAAATTGACATGCCTAACTCTATTAGTCGCATTTGTCGTAAAGTTATATAAATCCGAATTCAGTGGCAAGTCAAAACACAACATTTAAGAAATCATAATTTTGTATTCTGATAGGTGACAACATATTTAATAAGATATGAATGCTTCGAGACGCACGAGATCCGGTATTTATAAAATAATTAATTCATATCAACACACCGGTTGGTTTTCATAACAAGTTAGAAATGCAAGACACAGACACAGAATAAAGCCGTCGGATTAACTAAAAGGGACGCCTTGAACAACGAGCAATGTAAATTTCGGTGGTGAGAGGTCAACTTCACAGTACGAGAAACTAGAGAAGCGTAGTGGTAACATTAAACGAGTAATTGTTGAGTCTACAGAAACAAACTTAGACAACATCACTTTTCTTTAAGGAGACACACGCACGCACACTTGTAACAAAACGAGAATGTCATAAAAATTATGCATAGGCAGAAAGCACACACTTCAAATTGCATGTAATCACCTCGCGATTGGCAGAAAGAATTGTTAAATAAAATATCAAATAAATATATGGAATGGATAAGTAAATAATAAAATTACTTTCCATAAGGAACCAACTTACGCAATAAACAACATTCCAAACATTCACGAATACTTTAACATGAAGAATCTTGCATGTTTAATTAAACCAAAATACGACGTACTAATCACGTTTTAAATTATCGGTAACATACCATTAATATTTTCTACTTTTATGTTCCTTTTAAATTGTTATTTAGAAGTTTAAAAACTTTATCAAATAGCGTAACCATTTATAAAAACTATATTTAGGAAATTCATGCAAAAATTATGTTCAGACTCTTCTTTCGTATCTCATTGCGTATAGACTTAGATTAAAATACGCATAACAATAACTTTGCTGCTTTTTATATGAACCTGCGGTATGGTCTCTCGCACTAAAATGAGAATATTTGTAAATTATGAGTGGTGAGAAGAGTATTTGTACCTAAGAAAGACAAAATTACAGGAGACTAGGGAAAATTGCATGATGAGGAATTCTATAAATTTCACTCCTCATTCTGTTATTCGCGTGACCAAATTAAGAGGGACCTGATGGACAGGGTGTATAGCACGAATGGGGCAGATGAGACATGCCTACACAATTTTAGTAGGAAAATGTTTAAGGCGACGTTCCACTTAAAGATATTTACGTCGAATAGAATTATAAATTAAAAAGTATCTTAAAGAGCATACGGATGGACAATGGATTTGACTCAGAACAGGGCCCAGTGATGGGCTGTTGTAAACACTGTGATGAACTTTCGGTTACATAAAGAACGGGAAATTTTTTGACTTGTTGAGTGACCGTTTGCTTCTCGCGAAGGACTCGGTTAAATGTAATTAGTTGTGCAAAAGTTTATTATGTGTCGTTCATTAATCAGTCATATGGGAAAATTTAAATTTCACAAAATTAACGTCGTAGAACAGTAATTTTCTTCTAGTGTTACTGAAATAATTGTTTGCAATTTTAATTCTCAGATTCAACGAACCCATTCCTTCCTGATGTGGCTCTAAAAATTATAAATCCTGGCATTTTGCTAATTGCAACAGAAAGAAACATGCTGTGCATTCTGTTATTTAGTAATGAGATATTGTCCGGTTTTGCATAGAGTGGTTCAGCTGTTCCCTGCAGTGACGAAGGATGGAAGAATAATAGGAGTAGATATATATACACACACACACTCCTAGGTGGATCCTAAAGGAGGGTTTCTTCCAAAAACACGTTCCCCCAGTGCCATGAAAACATTAGTGAGCAGAACAGAATATTCGGGGTTAAGCGAAGGCACACGCATTGGGTTCTTTCTTGCCTACCTACCAACCATTTTGGCTGAATGCCCGATATAAAGTCCCTTACAGTACAGGCTTAGGCAGGAAGTACTACTGAGAGGTGAGAGACCAACATCGGGAATGGATCCAGCAGGCCGTCACTGGAAAAACATCATCCTGTTACGAGAACACTTAAGGGAAGGTAAAGCAACTATGTACGGAGGGTAATTCTGGGCAGACTTTCGTGTTTTGAGAGAATTTCAATATATGACCAGATAAGTTCAATTTATGATACCGGAATAAATGAAGAATAAACACTATTTTTAATAAATTGTAACTGTGCAGACTACATTAACTAAAAATAAAATGTCCTTTCAGTACACAGAATTCTTCAACCTTCCCCTAAGTCTGATTTACTTCGAAGTAGTCTACTCGTATTATTCAAAATACTGAACCATGTACAGAGACTGTAAAGAGACATAAATGTTACCATTATCAAATACAGACTCTATTACAAGTGTGTACTGACCTTCGTCTGTCATAGTCTGGATTCATACAATGAATAGCAATCGAAACTCTGAAGAAACGTTCATTCCTAAATGGCATGTGACCAACAAGGAATAAGACCAAGTCTGAATTCCTGAAATATCATGCACAAAGGTTAGCTTTGCTGTGCACAAGACCTTCTTTCATGATCGGTTTTGCTGTTGAAGGAAAAAAGGGGCGAGAAATTACATCAGCAATCAGCCCAAAACTTACAAATACATATTTCATACATCACAATTTTGTTTCCTTCCCATTTTGGTTTGTGATAAGGTCGGACAGACACGTTTTATGAAAGACAAAGTGTCCATATTTTCTAATGCCTTTTAACGCATCGTCGTCAATTCAAACATGCACGCTGATACAAACAAAGAATTCTGGTCTGAGAGTCCTCATGACAAAGTCGTATTTCCTCTTATAATGGGATTCCATTAACATCAGAAGCCTCTTACCGCAACTAAATGTAACACAAAGAGACTTGGCCTTTTTATGTAAGGGTAAGAGTTATAATCAATAAGACACAAACAGAATAGGAGCTCACAAATCCAGGCAGATACAGCAAAGACAAGCGAAAAATTAAATATAATGAAATACGCTCTTTGATGTTTGGTAATTTCATTTCGCTAACTGTGATTATAACAGAAAAGTAATTATGCACAAAGCAACAGAGATCTTAGGAGTTGTTTTTTAAATGTAATAGAGGGTGGAGCATTGTAAGTTACAGTTGTTTCTCTGGGCAGGAATTCCATCAACAACCTTAACAGGGGGACACCAACTCGTGATTCACGAAATATGTTTGGCTTGACAGGCAGCTGACAGCTACATCCTTAGCCCTCTTTTCAGGTCAGACACCGCCAAAAGGCTTACAAACTTTCCACTGAACGATTAAGGGCTGAAACCTCAATTCCAAACATCTTTTACAGAAAGCATGTACTTAAAGCTTTAAAGAAAGGGAAATTTATAACTTGGAATTCCGACATAGCATGATGATAAACAATATGGAAGGAGGCAGTTTAACATGGGCGGTATAGTCATATTAAATTACATTTATAGTGTCGAATGATAACAAAGTTTTCAAGTCTTCCACGTGGGTTCTACATATTTAGGAAATGTTACCACTCTGGTTTTGTGATTGAATAACACAACTTTAAAGAAGAGTTAAGTGGAGGCAAGACTGTGTTTCTTCTTAACACGAC
>NW_019060444.1:420020-450743 GCF_000696155.1 Zootermopsis nevadensis
ATGGTCTCTTGTGGACTGTCCCGATGTTCAGCTTGTGAATGCAGTTGGGGTATACAGTTTTCATGTTAATAAAAAGAATGTAATGCTCGTGACGTTGTAGCACCCCATTACCCTACGCATCTCATATAAATAGCTTGGAATTCTTGAAGCTCATGCCAAGATGTGAGTAAAAAATCACGGCTTCTGTTAACATGCTCCATGTCGTAGCTCGCCACCTGTCGTCAAGGGTCGCCCCTCCTTCACTTGCTTGTTTGTTAAGATCACTTGATAACTAAATCATTTGAAGGAGAAGACGGAAACTCCCCAGCTTTTCAGAGTTTCAGCCACGTTAATGCCGTCCACTTTATGGTCCACATTATCAGTTACTTAAACGTTTGAAGCTATTATACATCACAGGTTATTATAAGCGTCCTGATATGTTTAACGTTATGGAATTAACTAAACGAAAGCGGTGTAGTGTAAAACATTCACTGTAGTATTCGCTCGAGGTTCACAGTTGCATTATCCCTACGCCTACACCTCACAGAATTCTTACATCCGTAACAATGAATGTAGGAAGTACTTATGAACTTTGTTTTGCATTTGTAAGTTTGATTTTCCGTTAATATTATGTATTTCAGTGACTAGCTATTAGATGGGAACAGGGTTAATTTTCAGGGAATATTAAATTATTTTCGTGATAGATACAGGGGACTACTTAGCCGAGGGTAAAGTGAGTGGAGTACGAAGTAGGTCACTTATGTCAACTATATTTGAAGTTAACAACGCATGAAATTTTACCTTCACTCTCACAATGCGTCTTTGTGCCGTGTACGAGTAAACACGCGTAATCACGCGTAATCTTGTAAGGCTGATTTTGATATACGAGGCTCGTCCTTAAAGTAAGTTTCCCTGGGGCCGTTTACAGAAACAAAACACAATTTCATGGAAATATTTATTGCAACAGATACAGCAAGTGTCCAGCTATTTTTCAACATATTCGCCACCGGAATTGAGACATTTGTCATACCGTGGGACCAACTTTTGAATACCTGTGTCGTAGAAGTCTGCCGCCTGGGATTGGAACCACTGTGTGACAACCATCTCCGCCTCTCTGTCATTCTCAAAACGCTGACGCTGACCGGACAGGAATTTCTTGAGGGGTAGGAAAAGATGGAAATCACTGGGAGCGAGATCCGGGCTGTAGGGTGAATGATTAAACACCTCCCAGCTAAACTCCTGCAGGAGACTTGCTGTCCGTCGAGCCGGGTGCGGCCTAGCGTTATCACTGACCGCACTTCACAGGCGGCGGGAGCTGGAATAAGAACCTCCATCTTCAACAGCCGCAACGATGCTACTGTGAGAACGCGGGAGGTGCCGTTAGTGCATGCGCCATGCTACGTCATTGCTCTATCACGTACGCACAGCCGCTTCGCGCAATATAAGGTTTGCTAGCGGGGGGACGAGTGGGAAACTTACTTTTGGGACGCGCCTCGTAAAATGTACATATTAATATATTCATCTGGTATAACACCTATAATATAACTACGGCTTTTTTAATTAATATATTCCACAAAAAAATATGAATGCTTTCGCTTATAAAAATGTAGTAATATTACCGATATCCCATTTCTTTTGAACGGTGCACAGAACAGTAAAGTGGTTATGTAAAAATATTATTTTTGGTGAGTATATTTCACAAAAACTGTCGGTCTTCCCTAACCTCAAACTTCAGCTGAAATTCTATACTATATATATATATATATATATTGTATACCAATTGTATAATGTCTAAGAATTTAATTCATAATTATATAAGGAGTATGGGTGTATCTGAAACTGAATGTAATGTTTTAATACGCTATCGTTACACATCCTGATGTATTCTACTGTTGATATATTATCTTATAACTGAATAATGACTTATCACGATAGGGATTTTTGTTGGTCCTCCAATTTCAACAGCAAAGTGTATTCTTGCAGACACTAACTGAAAATTTGAGAACAGTTTGTGTTAAACAATGAGTCCCTTGCTGCCAAAAACATATTTCTGTGTACGTATCGTAGATTAACTACTCCATAATACAATTTTGAAAACAACAGAGGATTCTGATGAGGCAAAACGCTTGTGTTTTCTAGACAAATTATCAAACAAATATGATTTGCGGAAAGTCTTCTGTTTCTGATCTGGGAGTAAGATTTGTATTTTGCTAGCGATGTAGCTTTAAACAACAACCCAATTACAATTAGCTATTTGCGTCACAGTTAAAAGTAGTATTAAACTTGTGTCAAAAGTATCACATGCCGTTGGTTTATCTCTAATGGTATGATTTTATACAGATTCACGGATATTTTAACTTAAGTTACATTTGAACCAAATGTGAACGTTCAATAAAAACATAAAAACGCGGATGAAATAAAGCATGTACTGGTCATAAAATCGCATTTTTACAACTCGTAAAGCACAAATTAAAGCATTGATATTCTTCTGAAAAGTATAATTTTAATAGGGCCCTTCTCTAGTACACGTAATGAATTAACAACCGAAGCCGAACGTAATCAGCATTTAGAACAATTGTACGTATTTCACATTAATCATATTTTTCGTATTTTATCTCCCTTTAAATGTAGACTCTGACTATTTTAACAGAGGAATATGCATGAGAAATTCAGGGTATAAAACTGTTTTAGAGAGGAATCCATCTACATTAAATATCAGTGAGCTATAATCATTTCTATTTACCAATTATACCGTCGAATTAAACTCACTAAAGTAATTAAAAAATGTGCGTTTGTCTGTCAGTTTGACTTCAAACAGATTTAACACATATATACCAGTAGCCAGATACGTTGATCATTTTTAAATACTACAGGTGTTGCAGTCAATAGCGGACAATCCATAATTTTTATACATTTAGAACGTAATATAACTAAATCATCGACATTAAGACGGTGGAGCTATACCCAAAACTTTTTCCTGTCATGTCACGTAAGGCTATGGTTCAGGGGCCTATCGTGTGGAACCAAAGGCCGAAACACACGTTTAAAGAAGCACTGGAAAGTCTGTGGTCAGTAATGTCACATTGAAATCGAATTTAACATACGCCCTCTAACAAAAGAAGCATATTACTACAGGACTATAAACCAAGAAAATGTATCTCTGTGCCACATAGGATAACTTCTTAGGAGCCCTGTATCAAATATAGTACATGGAAGCAGAGTACATTTTAGAAGTTCGCCTGTTAAAATCCAAGCGAATGATTTACGAATTAAACCAAATATATTAAAAACGCGTATATTTTTTTGTTAGTTATTCAAAGCAACGTATAGGTACGTGCTCTGAGTCGGAACAGTTGGATAATAATCTGTCTGATTCCAATAGCAGCCCACGGCTTAAGCAGAACGACAATGCTAACTAATTACACAGACATTAGTCCAAACTGATTTATAGATGTGTAAGGGGTTGGGGGTGGCTTTATTCATTGATCCTACATAAGGGTATGAGCTCCACACAATTTCATTTCTGCCTCACTTCTTGACTGGGATCGGGAACATAAATTCATATTAACTGTCGTCAACGAATTATTACGTTGGTTATTCCTTGAATACAAATTTACTTTTTTACATACGTTTAACAGATATTCTATAAGAACACATGCACGTTACTCGGATCACATATGATCCAGTTTACTGACAGATTTAGACGTTAGATATATTCAGATCTTAATAAAATGGAATGACCGCGTATATATTAATAAAAAGCATGCCCAATAAAAACATTTGAACAACGAATACACTGTAAAACTTGAGATTTTATACCGATCAGTGTGCATAGCTGAGTCTGGTCCATTGTAATGCCATGCGATATCGAAATAATAAACTTGAAGGTAAAATCATTCCTGTGCATAGATATTCGCCAGGACGCTCTGAGGTAAAGAGTTAACTCACTTCTAACACGCCATATATATGGGATACGACAAAACTTATTTACCTTATTTACAATTTATTAAACGACTCTGTCAATATCTTAGACTATATAGCGTCAAATTATAGGTGATCAATAAATAATAATTTGGAAGAAAGCAATAGTGGCCTAATTTATCATATTAGCCTGGAGGTAATGAGAAAAACTACGGAAACCTCAGTCAGTCTTCGGATCGAAATTTGAACTGGGGAGTTGAATAAACTGGTTTGATTCCGGTCGGCTCAGCAGCTAATGTTCGTATCGACTGTGACCTAGAGACTGACACATTTGTTTCCTGCTTTGTGCCTGCTCGCAACACATGTAATTTATTTTTTGCAGTAAATGTCGTAGGATTTGTTACAAAAAAGTCGATCATGTAGATCGTAAAGTACATATGATATTTATTAATTTTTAAGTTGTTTTCTGGCGCACAAGATGTTTTCCTTTCTCGCCTTATTTCTGATATTGGTAACACCTTGTAAAGAGAAAAACAAAACTGAAAAGTGGAAGGGTGTGGAAGCCGCAATGTTAAGTAAACCGTGTGGAACATGCTCCCTGGTCGGTAGTATACCACACTGAGCAAATAAAATACAGCAACAAGAGGAAATGGGGTCATCCATTCTGTTCTGGCAACGTCCGCTAAAGGTGGGGATTCATTTTCTTTCTTTTGTCGGCAAATTCAACCTCGGAGACTCCAGCCAGGCCTTCAGGCCACAGAGTGGTAGATGCGGGATATGAATTAGGGGCTGGAATAACACGACACCGTGAATATGTATAAATATATGTTGCTGACGTTTTAATGGGTAGGGGAAGGGGCATTTTGAAAACAAGCTCAATTAATAAAATACGTCCAAATACTCTCTTTCGAAGAGGAAGTTGACGGAACAGGTGCACTTGTTCAGGTGTGCTAAATATATGCAAGGACATACGGACAGAATGACAGCCACCGACTGAGAGAAACTGAGACGTGCTGGTAGATCGAAGTAAACAGATAAGGTGTTCTCTCTTATGCGTTTTAAACAACTCTAAAATTATTTGTAGCGGTAATAAACAAGATAGGGAAGGTTTACGCTTTGGAGTACAGTTACATTCCAAATGCGTTC
The DNA here is from genome assembly GCF_000696155.1 of Zootermopsis nevadensis. Next base: position 425,067 of record NW_019060444.1, read on the forward strand.
TTCATGCGACATCACGCAGGTAATTTTTACATTGTTGTAACCCGAGATAATTATTGTTCAACAATGTGTTACAACAAAGATATTTTTTGTTGAACCGCAATACGTTCCAACACGGGGGGTCTCCTATCCCATTGCTAAGCAACAATGACGACGGACAGACAGATATGGACGGGCCTATAAAGTGTTCTTCGTTCACGCTAAAGCGTCAAGAACACCAAAAAGAAATTGATAATAAATTTTCCCAGAACAAATTCCTTCTCCTATTACATAATTATCCAAACTAAATAATACAAAGACTTCAGTACTCCGTAATCTAAAATCAGCGGTCTCCCTTGTCCTCCGACAGAACTGTTCAAAGGTTACAAAACGAGAACCATTCGAAATACTTCTATTTATATTTCAGTACTCTCCCTCCTAGAACGAAGATAATTAGATTACGAAAATGGGATTGTTTCCAAACATCCAAACACAGGCATGAGTAGCAGAGCCAAAAAGGAATACCTCACACCCCTGAAGTCCAAAGATAAGACGGAGGATATTTAAATGTTTCTTGGAGGAATGTTGTGTGCAGTTTAATGGAAATATTAGACTTCCCATACTTGCAGTCCACTCACGAAATATTTTAGATCTTGCTATGGGAGGGGGTGGGGAAAGACAAGCATTAAGACACAAAGTTTCCAAGTAAGAGGCAAGATGCCAAGTAACACATCCATGTCCTACTTTGGCTGAGGAAACTGTAACCTGATGACCTTTACCTGTCTGTTGACCACAGGCTGTATATTGCGGTGGAATTAAACAGAGGAATCAGTTCCTACTAGGCAAATATTGCTACGGCTATTAACAAAATATATAAACAAATATTGGAAATATTAAATTTAACAAATATATACCAATAGTATAGGAATCTCTTCGCTCTTGAGACTCAAGACTAACATTTATAAAACCAAAATGTTATTCTAAATTTTGATTTTAAACTGTGGATCCTGACCTTCAGAGTTCTGACACAATAATGTCTTCTTCTAGGTATTTACCAGCCCTTTTTGTTTATTAAACATTTCTAAATGCCCAGCTTATCATAATCTACTTCACATTATTATATATTACTTTTAAACATATCCACGTTTTCAGAATACTTCTGTGTATTCGTAACTGTTTTTCTGTCACAAATACTCGGCTGAAATAAAAATTGAGTTTATTTATTTTTAATCGCAATGCCACGCAACGCAAACGAAAATATTAATTTAACAAATACTAAATTACTGCCCATGTTCTTAATTGCTTATCACGCGTCTTTCTCTGAAGGCAGTGCAGCCGCCATGACAGCGGGCGAAGTAGATAAATTATTCTTTAATAACCATACCCGGCAAGAATGGTAATGCAGCGGTAAGGTTCTGGACCATTTTTGTGAGGTACTCTTTTCGTATCGCGGTCAGGTTACACGCTATATCGTTATTATATACAGAATTACTTTACATAAAGTAAAACTCATTGCGGGCAAGAGAAGACATGAAACTTACCATTGCAATTCCAACTGCAGTTTCAAATACGTGAGATTCTCAGCATCTTACTCCTGGGAGATAAGAATATCATCACATTGCGATCGTGGGATGGACGGAGTTCCTGGATAGCACTGCTCCAGGAGAGCTTCTTGGTCTGTTTCTCGTAACAAATTCTCAGACTGGTCGGACGTGTAGCACATCTAACAGAAAAAAGTATTTAATCTCATATCAGACAAACATTAAAAATGGTTAGATGTAATTAAACAAGGCATAGATAAAAATAAAATATATAAACTATTATTAATTACACATATTTTGGGCACCGGAACTACGCTGAACTTAACTGAGTCGTAATATGGCGGCAATGATGAACCTCTGGATATTAATTATCAATGCTTAGTCACTCAACCGATTGTGCAGCCATAGCACGTGTGTTATATTACAGGGCAAACATGTTTATATTCGATCATCCATTCGGAGTCAAATGCTTCAATATGATATGTGAAATAGCCTCTGGTATCTTAGTTCCAATTGATGACGCTCTGCGGGTCCAGGGACCCCTTGCTCATTGTATCTTCATTAGGCAGTGCAGTGATTATACGCGGACCGGAATTCCCGGGAAACTTAATGCATATATGAATACCTGATTAGCGCTTATGCACATCAGGAGCTATCCTTCATGTCCATTGCATTCCTAAAGCGGATTTCATAAGGGAAGGAATGCTGCCTCTTAGGACTAACTCGTTAACGTAAATGAGCACAATTTCTTGTTTTCATTTTTGCAAAGAACACCTTAACAAACAATATCTTAACTGAACGTCGCAATGATACTACAGAACATGTTTATATCAAAAAAGAAATACACGCATAGAAACCAAGAAATAAACAACTGAACGGGATTAGGCTGACTCTCATGAATTAGTTTGTGAAATTGTGTTTCAATAACACTGAGATAGTAGGTAATTTTGTTATATGTTAGACTTTTCCACGATTTCCTATTTTCCTGTGCCTGCTTAATGCATTTATTCGCAGTTCAGTTGCCATTTATTTCCAAGATTCATTAATGTCATTTTCAGAATTGAATTTTAGAAGTATAAAAAGTTGCATAAAAGGAGCTACCAAGAAAGTAGTTATTATTCGGATCGGCTTCTTGCTCTACAGTAAGGTGGTGATAAAATTTCCTGCAATCGAATCTGCGTAGCCAAGGAGGTGTTGAGTAGTTTTTATTCACTCTTGATAACATGCCAAACTTTGATGCATTTGCGTGTGCAGCAAGTTGATTCGTCACTTGGGTGTGACATGAGATGTGAAGAAAGCACTCAGTACCAATTTCCATTTACAAATAGCTCTCCTTTTCTCAAACACTCTCTGGAAAGTATTTCGAGAAGTGATTGGTATGCGTGAGAAAATTCTTGAAACTACCTCTCTGATCCTAGTCCAATAGAATATCCGTCTTAAGGAAAGTTGTCCTCCAAGAAATCAGTTTTAAACGTAGTCATAATTCTTGTTTTCTGATATACTTTCATCGCCAGCTAATTTTAAACTCACATCTAGAATATAATGACAGAAGATTGATTATAATGGCACAAAGAGAGAAGGTTGAGTCCTGCTTGAAATTATGCTAGCATTTACCTGAAAGGATCGACGAAAACGTCGAAACATCTTCGTTAGGCTAGCTGGTGTTCCGATCAATTTACGAACAGAAAATTCCTAAATACGAAGCAGGAAAGCATCTCGATATTTGACATACATTTATAACATGTTTCATTATCTTTGAGACGAAACGAGTTAAGATATTAGACTCGCGGCCGAGCTAGGGACACAGCATGTTACTAATATTGTAGCCAAGGAGGAGCCTGTTCAAATTGCAAGGGATTGCGAACCAGGTTCTAAGAGAATGGTCGACATTTCCGCTCCTTTTCATGAAGAAGTAACATTTGTTTCTATTTAACACTCAGCTATGCTTTTTATCACAGTCGGTATTCAGCCACACAAGGCTTGTAAAAAAATGTAGATCTTGGGCACGTCACAAAAAATCTCCCTTGCAGCCAACAAAACATTTTTGTTCAATTTTTTTCATTTCACTTGCCGTGAATGACGTATATTCACATATACCACACACACACCTTACCAACGCCTGTCTTGCACTTATGTGAGATGAATCTTGGTGAATGGGTTTTTATATACGATCTCAAATATCTCGCTGTCTGTTATACGAGTTAGAGAAAAATCTCTGTTTTCACCGTCTCATTTTGAATTGTGTACTAGACACGCACCATCAGACGTGTATAAGGGTCAACTACATACGTCAGTCGGTTATTGTTCCTTTGGGGCCAATTCCATGTGCAATGCAGATACTCCATTCGCCAAGTAAAATAGAGTGCGTAAAATGTAAAAATTGCTTTTGTATTACTCGTCAGACCCTCCCTATAAACAATATGCATTATCACTACATGAAATGTAAACAAGAAATAAACGTGTAGAGAGAAATGCAGTCTTACAGAAGTAGTCACCATATGAAGAGTGCCATTTACGGAAGAAAAAAACTACCGGCCACTAAACACTGTATTGACAGCAGTGAGAAATATACGGACATGCGAAAACACAAATAAGTATACCGGTAGGCAAGTGGTAAAATGAATGAAAGCAAACTTTATTATTTTTACTCTTTTCTTCTCAATAATGTTGGCAATGGGTATAGCCTCTTATGACAGATTTCTGTGATGACTTCCAACATACATATGTACAGGAAGGTCATATGCTAGTCAAAACAAGACCGGCCGAATAGTTTGCGAGATACAGATCTTTAAAATTCTCAAGGTCATATTTTTCACGCTTATTTCCCCCAAAACCGTAAATTCCGATTTATTATACTCATGTTAAAATGAGGTCACAGATGGATCAAGGACATGGCAGAACCACGACAACATCACACAAACTGTTTGTGAATAAGAGGCCTCAAGCTCTTTCAAGGTCATTCTTAGTACTATTTTCTCACGCATATACATAGAGAATGTACGAATCTGAGTGAGATTGCAGAAAACATTTACAGGTCATGGAGATGTCAACGTTATGTATACGTCGCAATATATACTCAGTGCCTATATTGTGTTGAGTTAGATTACGTTAGGTTAGGTTGGGTTAGGTTAGATTAGATTAGGTTAGGTTAGGTTAGATAGGTTAAGTTAGGTTCGGTTAAGTTAAGTTAGGTTAGGTTCGGTAAGGTTCGGTCAGGTCAGGTTAGGTAGGTTATGTTACGTTAGGTTAGGTAGGTTAGGTTAGTTTAAGTTAGGTTAGGTAGGTTAGGTTAGATCAGGTCAGGTCAGGTTAGATAGGTTAGGTTAGGTTAAGTTAGGTTAGGTTAGGTTAGGTCATGTTAGGTTAGGTTAGGTTAGATAGGGTTATGTTACTTTATGTTAGAGTGCTTTGGGTTAAGTAGGATAGTTTAGATTAGTTAAGTTTATGTCAGGTCAGATCAGTGTTTTGGATTAGATTAGGTTATGTGCAGAGAGAGGTCTAACAATGCTCAAGGTCATATATTTTGACGCTTATTTCTGCCAAACTTTAAATACCTGGTTGAACATAAGCTTGTCAAAATGAGGTCATGAAAATTTCAAGTTCATATGGAAGTCACAAGGAGATCGGCCCAATAGTTTGTCAGGTACAGGTCTTTAAAATTTCCAAGGTCATATCCCTTCACGCGTATATCTGCTAAATCGTAAATCCGTGGTTGCCCAAACTCATGCCAAAATGAGGTCACGTAAAGGTCAGGTTCATACTTAAGTGACGACAAAATCGGTCTATTAGTTCCCCAGATATTGGTCTTTGAAATTCTCAAGGTCATATATTTTCACGTTTATTTCTGCCAAACGATGAATACCTGGTTGACCATACTCATATCAAAATGAGGTCAGGTAAAGGAAAAGCTCATATGGTAGTCACAATAATATCGGACTACAAGTTCCCCAGATATTGGTCATTGAATTTCTCAAGGTCATATATTTTCACACTTATTTCTGCCAAACGGTGAATACCTCGTTGACCATATTCATGTCGATGCGAGGCCATGTATAGGTCATGGTCATATGGAAGTCGCGGCAAAATCGACCCACTAGTTTCCCAGATACAGGTCTTTAAAATTCTCAAGGTCATATATTTTCATGCTTATATCTGCCAAACGGTTAGTAGCTGGTTAACGATACTCATGCCAAAATGAGGCCATGTATAGGTTAAGGTCATATGGTAGTCAAAACAAGATCGGCCGAATACTTCGCGAGATACAGATCTTTAAAATATTCAAGGTCATATCTTTTAACGCTTATTTCCCCGAAACCGTAAATTCCCGGTTGACTATATCCATGTTAAAATGAAGTCACGGATGGGTCAATGACATGGCAAGACCACGACGAGATCACACAAACTGTTTGAGAATAAGAGGCCTCAAACTTTTTCAAGGTCATTCGAAGTACTATTTTCTCACACATATACATAGAGAACTGTATGGATATGAGTGACATTGCACGCATCATTTAGAGGTCATGGATATGTCAAGGTCATGTATACGTACAATTTCCGGAATTTCTTTTTCGTATGACGGGAACGAAGCTCTTATAGCACGTACTTATTTTCACAATAAAATTGTTACAACATTGTCATTATTCCTACGATATTCTACAAAATAATAATAATAATAATAACGGTTTCCATGTCTTCATCCGTCGCAGTGATTTCTATGGTTTTCTTGATCGCTTCAGCATCAGACGTTCAAATAAAAGCCTCTAAGCTCACAAACAATTGTATGTACTGATAATTTTCCCCTGGTTTGCCTGGGTGTAATCCTGCATATAATGTAATTTGTAATAAGTTCGGAAAGAAGCAGTAGTTTAATCGTCCACTCTAGTTTAAAGCTTGTCTCCCGCGTCTTCAAGCCATTATTTCTTACGTGCCATTTTCAAACATGCATTTACAATACACAGCCACATTTAAAATTTCTCCCTAAAATGCAATTATCACTAAGGGGGCCATTTGTGACATGCATATATTATTAATCACACTGTTGTTAACAACTGTTTAACCAACTATTTGCAAGACTACAATTAAATAAAAACTACAACAGAATCGAAACCAAAAGTACTACATTACAATTGTAAAAAGTACCACCAAAAATTTTGTTTAAATACCTGCATATACATTTAACCACGCCTATAATTTATAACCTCCCCCCCCAGTTATCCTGCCAAGCTGTCGTCATCTCTTATAAGTTTCTCACAAAGAAGGTATTTTCATATAAACTTCCTTTCATGCCTCGCGTGTGAAATTCAAATGCAGTAAAAATGGTTATTGGTCGTTTCTAAGGTTCACAAATAGACGGTAGTTTAGATATATTAAACTGATGGGAAGGAAGGGAAGTTTGCCACGCATTTGATCTTTATGGTCGAATCTATTTCTGATCTATATTTTAAAGCAGTTAACAAATGCCTGTAATATACAGCGCCTTTCATAGTTTAGAGGTCGAAATTAAATGTTCATTTCTCATGTTATAGCCCATGTGTAGTTATTTTCTACCTAAATAAAAATTTATATTTCTGGAAATAAAAGAAAAATGTTAACCTTTTAACAAAGTGGAATGAATTTAACATAGAACTGTTACTAAATCATACACCGTTCAGTGTACTTGAAAATTTTCATTTCTTGTCATATAGATAAAACGTCAAGTACTTCTCCGACTTCTGAGGATAATTTTATAAGAACTCCTACTTATTCTTGATTTTGTAGTAAAGATCTGTAATTATTACAGCCCGTAATATACCACAGACGTCGAATGCGTGGAAATAATAAACAAGCAAAGTTTTACTCCACATATTTATTTGTCTAACAAAATACTAAACAGATTTCATATTAAGTTTCTTAAGCTGCAACTCTGTCTAATCAGAAAACTGAACACGTTTTCAAAATACCAATACAAACCTTCCTGTACCTCCGACCAGTCTTAAAACAGACATCCCCTAACACTCGCAACAACGTTTTTCCCACACCCTCGTAATTTCTGATTCGTGGAAGAAATGACTTTTTAGATTAGTCTGTGTTGATTATATTTTCAAAATTAACCATTATATTGATTTTTTTATTTTGAATGTTTCAATTATGGAATTACTTATCCTGGTTGTTGTAGATAAAGCTGTATCACGTTTCATAATAAGAAAATTGCGCCAACTATTTATGTGTAACATCTGAAGAAAACGAAACAATTCCTTAAAAATCAAACAATTTGTATGACTTTATTAACCGTACACGCCTCTTGGATAAAAAGTAATCTATCCAATTTCCTTAAAGATCAGTTCTGAAGTTACTGATTCTCAAACGCTAGTCTGTTCAGAATCGGAATTGTGTTTTTAAAAACACCCGGTGATGATAAAAAATAGCAGCCGCATGTAATTTGAAACTGAAGTGAAATTTAGAAGAAACAATTCCTATCAGATTTGGTGTAGTTGCTTTTTGAACTAAATACTCTGTTACAGCTCATGTATCCGGTTTTAATACACAATTAAAATATATGTAACGAAGATAGCTCACGTTCTGGTAGTGGATGAGCCACTTCCCGAGCTTTCCAAGTACATCGAAAGCTGTGTAAGCTTTATTGACGCAGGAGACTCAGAACAAAAGCATTTTATTGCATGAGGTCGGCTCGAATTATTTGAAGCAGCTATTGAAAGACAAATACAACTTCATTGTAATAAGAGTCTCGGAATTTCTAAAATATAAAGGGAGATTTTGATCAAATAAACTATGAGCTACATAGAATCTTACGCGCTTTGATAATAGCTGCATCAATCAGTCAAAATTGCCGTTTTATTTAGCTCTCTAAATATTCACCACATCGAGAATTTATTATAGTTCAAGTTAAAAATTATTTTGATTTCTCCGGACCACACGTAAAAATAAATATATTAAATTAAATAGCTTAATACATCTTTCGCCATTGAATATTTTGCGTATAGCGTAATTAAAATATTGTGAACATTTAACCATATGTTTGAGTGCTTGTGAAATAAATAAAAAATATGGTTCGTAACTCACTGTTTGACATCTTGTTGCGAGTACAATACAATATTATGCATTATAAGTTTATTAGTTTCCTCGACTTTTATATTAAGTAAACATTCCATGTGTCACTCTGAAAGATGATTTCTTTTGTGTTAGATTATGTATAAGTACAGACGTTACAGAATTGATTCCATTAAAGTACACTTTCTGATCACAAGTGACTGGAAGTCGACAGGCGACAGTTAAAAACAACAGGAAAGAGAACCTATTAAATACAGAACTGATTTCCTGTTTATAAACTTGCTAACGTATCTGGCTAGAATTATTTAAGGAATGAGCTACTTTTCCAGAAGAGAAATATAAATCGGCATCATAAATCCTATATTTGATACGTTGATAGCGACGAATCGTACTTAATAACCATCTTCCCCATCCAACCAAATTAGTCCTCACTCCCGTACCAATAATTCTAACCCCCTCCCTCCCCGCTCCGGACCATAATACACTGAAAGCAACACGACCAGTAACTATTCCTCAGTATGACTCATCCAAGCAAGGAGACGCATTATGTGTGCTGTGTCGCTGGCTTCAAGAAATTCTGGAAAGTCTAATTAATACATTAAACACAGTTGTATGGTTGTGCCCCCCCTTCCAGTAACAAAAACCAGAATGTAAACATTTGGATACTTACTAAACATATTTAATATGCTGGATAACCTACGTTCACCAAAATCTAAACAAATGGCTGGGACACAAAATATACCAGTATTCTTCCATAATAAGAGAACCCTATTACCATCCCGCAAGTAACATGTGTTCCTCATGATCACATAGGTAACGCACAAATCACAGGTCATTAATATTTGTTCCCCACACACATATCTTAACGTCGGGCAGCTTGAAGTTGTTTTATTCTGTTTTCATGTACATTGCAGAACTATGCACAGCAAACGACATTAAGTCCTTTATAACACTGTCTTCTTATTTAGACTTCAATTTAAAATAGGCATGAAACCACTAAATCCGACTCGCAATATACTGTGTCACTTGCGATGAATAACAAGAGCTGTTTTAAGATGGTTCATTTCTGGGTTGTTGGGCCATGTAGTCTGGTAGAAACTTACAGACGTTTCAGAAGTACGTGATGCCTCAATCGTGAGGGCGATCTTCGCCGCCGTGAGAACCTCAAATCTCACGAGGTGAATATTGTAGGATGACCTGAGTTATGATTATATATTTGTCGGAACAAGACTATGGATTTGTGATGAATGTCGTATCATAGGGGTTTCCAACGTCGACGTTGTCTGCGAGAGAACTGTGATGGGCAAATTTACATGTAAATAACTCATTATAATGCTGACATCCTGTGAGTAGGCAACCATACTGTCCTGGAGCAACAAGACCTTCATGTCGTGGTAATTTATTTTGATGCGGTGAATACACCGCCACCACAGCATCTAGGCACGATGATGATGACGTTAGCACAGAGAGGTTTCTCGAAGATGCTCCTTCAGTCACTCTCTTGTCGTCTTCTAATCTGACGTAGAAGGCTGATAACACTGGCACAGAGCTGCCTGCGTACCGGTACTGAACATTCTTTCAGCTTCAAGACTGCATTTGACAGATTTCTGAGCCGGTGTGGAATTACAATGGTACAATTATTAGTCATAGTTAAGAGCATTACACTATTTATTTCAGTACACCTAATATATGCACCGCACACTCTGTGTACCCCCGATAGATGAATCTATTATTATTATGGGTTGATTATTTGCTTTTTAATTAATTTGTATCTTTTTGCCTAGCTCTTTGCTGTTGGCAAACACTCTAATAAAGGAATTGAATTATTACTAATATTATTAGTCCACGGAGTAGAGACGACTTTGCAAAGCCAGTAATACGCTCTTCTAGTAGAGGCATTTCCGTGGCTTATATTGAGCCCGAAAGTTCATTATCGCGTTCACAATAGCCCGTCACCGGTCCTTATCCCAATTTAGACGAATCCATTCAACTTCCCTACTTCTACTTCCCTAGGATATTTATTTATTTATATATTTACTGTAACTATAGATTGATTATAACGTAAATATTAGTAGATCGAGAATATATTCTTGTGTTGGTCGATACAGTACCTATTTCTCCTTTATGAATATTGCCGAATGTAATGCAACAAATTATCCAAGTGGCAAATTGAAATTTCAGACACGTTGTACATTTTTAATAGATTGTTCTCGCATCAGAATTTTATAAATCTAAATGTCAATTATGATCAGTACATAAACGTCAAGTCGAACAAAAGTTTTAATTCCCGTCGGAACTAAAATAATATCAAAGTACAAAAGTGTAAGATAAAGAAATGGAAGGAGGTTGAAGTTGTGAGTTCTTTTTTTAATTTTCCCCAGTCCCTTCTTGGGGAATATATGTAGTTTGAAGAACCATCTTCGCACCCATCCATCATGTGGGTTGATGTTTCTTGTGATTAACTTCAGAGTGGAAACTCAACCGAACTCCACGCAACGCATCTCAGCAAATTGGAGGGAGAAAGTTGCCCTGGGACCAACACACGCGGGAAAGGCTAACATAAAAAGGGGTAGCAATGCGGTGTAATTGAGACGCTTCTTATGTGGGCCCTGTCTTCGTTTCTTCTTTCATAAAAAAGAACAGAAAATATGGAATAACAAGTAATTTGTATCATTTGTGTAGACTGGGTGAGGCAAAAAATATAACGAACATTTAAGAGGGGTCCTTCCTTAATCTACATCAAACCAGTCGCTACAGAAACAAAGAAACATCTTATTTAAAAACATATTTACTTGCAAAGCCATGAATATGTCTGTTCTTATAATTGGTCACATCCTTTGATTTCGAACGAAGTGACCCTCGTTCGAGACCTGCATGGAACTTGTGTCGATTATACTCGTGCACTATTTGCTATCTTTTTTATCCGTCAACCAGCCATTGTTATCTGTTGTTTTGCTCATTACGTTAGATCTGAATTAAGTCTCTGTATTAAATGAAGGGAAAAATGTACACTGGTTCCTTACTAAACGTTAAAACATTTCTGTGACGTAGTTATAGCTGTTATTTATTTTGTTTTATATGAAATTATTTCTTTGTAACCTCATATATGCAGTAACGTCCCAAGTGAATGACTCTCACAAAGAAATTTATAATTCCATCTTTGAAACATTACACAAACACATTATATAATAACAATAATTTCACTACCTCGTACCTACAAATACCAACCCTTTTCCCCATCCCCCAATACCCCTTATAACTCCATTATAGTAAATTCCTTGCAACACATTCCACATATAACTACAGTCCATCTGTCTATCTGCCTGTTACCACCACAAAATTTAACTCTCCAGCTGCAACATGTGTTTAGATAAGTAAAGCTGTCCCACTACACGCCATGTAGGTGTTTTGGGAGGGTGGAGGTACAGCTCCAACTCTTTCTTGACCTCGGCACTAGATAGCATTTTTAATATTACTACGACAAACCTTAAACTTAACTACAATTACATATTATACACTTTACAGTTCTCATGTCTTACACGAGCCTTTTTAGAATACATTATTTAATGTCTTAGTTTACCAAATCTTCTAAAAGGACTGCTTACTTTCACTTAAAATATTCATCGCCCTGATGACGGTGGCAGTATGACCTCTGAAACGTTGGTTAGCATCGACCAGACTACACAGCGCAACAACCCAGAAGCCAGAAATCTTCATACTAAGAATCGCCCTGATGACGGAGGCAGTATGACCTTTGAAACGTTGGTTAGCATCGACCAGACTACACAGCGCAACATCCCAGAAGACAGAAATCTTCATACTCACCGCTGTGAAATCTTACATTCTTTGGTTAATTAATACTTCGAAGGACATGTAAAAATTACAGCCCCCCCTCCCCCTCACTGAGAATGTACGTAGCCGTAGTCGGTCAGGAATCAGTCCATTGGCACGATGTGGCTCATAAAAGGTCCAGTTGTGTAAATAAAACTGAACAATATTGCTTTGTGTGACGGAAATATATTTGTTATAGATTTCAAAAACAAACTGTGATGTATTATCTTCTGTATTGTACACGGATTCCGGAGAGACACAAACGTTTAAAATTCATTTAAACTCAGACTGCAGTATTTTTGTAAAAGCTTGCAATAAAAAAGACGCACAAGGGAATATGGGCCGGAGTTCTACAATTTAGCCACTATGACGACGATAAGGACAGTATCTTGACTATAGTGACGCAGGAAACGCGGGAAATGACGCTGCTCTTGCAGACGAGAAATAGCAATCTTCCGGAGTGCGAAGCCGGAAATAGAAGCTTTGTGATCTTTCAGTTCAAGAACATATATAAAACGCACAGACCTACTTACACTACCAGTGCTTATGAAAGTAACCATATAAAAACTGTTAAATATAAAATTTTCAAATTTTAGATTTAAATAAATTCATAATCTTTCCTAAACCATCGTGCTTACAATTTCAGATACCTGGAGTTCGAATCCTGTTCACGGTATATACACTTGCTTACGATTGCATAGCGGCAATTCGGTCACTCATTGGTTCTAATTCTTCGCTCCAGGGTTTCAAGATTTAACGATATATTTGATTTAAAAAAAAATATATCTGATATAAACACACCTGTAGATTTCTCACAAAAAACCTCGACAACTTTTAATGTTGTATTTATGATACAATTTTCTAATACAAAAGTTCTTCCTCGGAGCCTCTATTGGCAGAACCACAAATTTTCACAGAATTAAAGTTGAAGAGACGTGAACAATTTAATATTGAAAGTACTATATATCGAAAAGTTTAATTTCCTTAACAAATCATTAAGAAATCAGTAAACATCAATAACAAAGTAAAAAAATAATGTCACTGAGACCATGCAACACGAATTTTGACGTTTCTGAAGTTACATAAACTGATGATATGAAACATCTTCCTGCTAGATGTTACACTTTGCCTAAGCGTGATGTCCTGTCTAGTATTTGCATGGGTCGTTTGAACTTTCACGCCAGAATTCCTATGCACTCCATTTCGCTCGCTGTATCCCGTACAAGAGGTACATTCAGTGGCGCCTAGACAGTCCCAGTTGGGTGATCCAGCCCTAAATAATGACCAGCATAAAAGTAGGGTCTCCAGTGCAAATTATTCCACTACCAGAGATTCAACTTTACATTCTAAAACAATCGTGTCTTTTCAGTATTGTTTCCGAAACTCTCGATGTTTTCAGTTCCATATTTATAACGCTGGTTACATAGTGGGAGTTACTTCTAGTATCTGACAAAAGTAGCCCAGGTTTAAAACCTAGACAACGCGTTGTAAGTTAAGCCTGACCGCCTCTATAGATCTTCCTCTATTACACATTTATTCACTTTTGGTTTTATTTAGCCATGCTATCACGAGCTCAGACTATACATCACATGATAACATGGCTAATGAACAATAAAATGGGAAGGATGTGGTAGGAAGCAATCGTGGTATAATTAAGGCACAATCCGGACATGGCAATTTCGTGCTTATTAGCTTCCGATCGCGTAAACAACAAGCCTGTTTTCATCTCAGTTTCAATGCGAATTAAATACGTTTCCAAAGGCAGGTAACTTATTTTAGAAATAGTAGGCAAAATGTTGTTTTCGATTTAGGGATCACAGCAATCGCCAACCACAAAAGGAATTTCAGTAATACTGTTTTTTTTAAATGTCCTGTATTGCAGTCTAATTTTCCTCATATCTGATGCAGTTTTCTAAGACACGCTTAACGTAATCAAGAAGTTCGTTTATTGCAGTTGCAATTATATTCATAAGCACTATAATTTGTAGCATTTTAATGTGAGATACTTCAGGGAAATGTAGGGCCATTCCTGTTATTTTCCATCCAGTTGTAGCAGTAGTTAATGTATATATATATATATATTCAGTAAAAATTATGGCACTGTTAAAACTGGATAGTATGTAACAGGAAAAAATCCAAACATAATTTATAAGAAAATCTGTCCCGCTACACGACACGGAGGCACTTTGGGGACGGGGGAAGTTGTAACTCCTAATAATTCTTGAACTCGGCCTTGTACAGGGCTCACTGGTCAGCATCACGCCCTGGTCGCTCTGTACCCATTAGATGAGATTGGATGGGAACAGAACCGGCGTGGACTGGAAAAGAAATCCTTTGACCTTTCTGGGTTTCGAACCTCGGTTGTTTAGTCCGCAATCAGACATTAATATAATTTATAGGACAAATTTATTCCCTTTTTCTTAATATTAAATTTGGTTTACCAGAATCCGTCACTGATTTGGACTATTCTTCAAGTTAAGTCTACGCTGGTGTGTATGTGTATGTGAGGTCGTGGTCTCTTTATAGCGTACTGTGTGGTGACGGTCAACTTACAGCACACTATCAAAAGACGTTTTTAGCATGGAAGGAGATTCTAGGGCACAGTGTAATCTGGTCGTAGAGTGCCAATATCACTGAAAATGTCTAAAGTAGAGTGGAGTGCATTAGAAGGTGGGGATATGGAATTCATTCCTGTTAGGTGCTACAAGGAAAATAGGGCGAGGGTTTGGCGAGAGGGTGGTTTGAGGGGAGAGAGAGATTTTGCTGTAACGAGACTTTTAACGACAGATGTCATTGCGAACAACTCCACATGCATTTTAAATTTCCACTCATGTGTCCCGGGGATGGGAGATTGTAGTGAGTCAGGGTATGTACGTATTAGGGGTAGAAATGGAGGCCCATTGCATGGTCTGTGGTGCGTAACAAAAGCTAAAAACGACTGACAAAAAAAAGGAGTAACGCCATATGTGAACATGATTCTCAAAAGGCATTCAACCAAAAGTGTGTACAGCTATGCACAAAGTACTTTTAAGTAAATCTATCCTAATTTTTTGCTATTATCTTTTGTGTATGTGTGTGTGTGTGTTTAACCGCATGTTCACAATATTTGTTCATAATAACATTCCTGATTAAGTGTGACAAGTTTGTCCCCTTTATGGAAATAAATTTAAAACGGTTAATATTAGTCAGTATTACACCTTGTTTATCTATAAATTCCATATGCACAAAAACAATTCTAAAATATTCTGTTTTAAATTTCTAACAGAGCAACTATAAAACTTCCTACCTGATAATCAAACAAAAAAATTCTTACACATGTAGGCGTAATGTACCATCGAGTGCAATATCAGCTTCAGAAAAGTGGTAATGATAGTATTAGTAGTGGTGGTAGTGGCATGATGTTTAAGTTCGTCTAAAATTCGCTGGTTAATTAGGTTCAATATAGGCACATTCTTCGATGACATTCTAAAAACGTACATTATGCGACGGAAATCAGCTTCTTATACTTTATGTATGTGCGAAGAATTGCATGCAACTACCTATCCACTTATAGAAGGTGATACAACAAACACACCGAATGACGTGCCTCAGGTACATCGGGTTCTGAGGACGTTCGTTTGAAAATATGTGGATTATGTATGCATATTTATTTAGCGCGTGCAGACATATTATTTAAATATTATTAAATCCGTCGATTTATCCCGACCATTAAGAAAATTATATATTAAAAACTCTCATTATAATATAAGCCTACTATTATATCGAAGCATTTCGGTCAAAAAGAACTGCTAATTAAGCTATAAATGTGCATAAATTATTCTGTTTATCTAGAAAATATTCACCAAAATCCAGAGTCTCTAATCCTTATTTTATAACAAATAAATGTATCGTGTCTGAAGAAAAACAAATTGTTTATTTTAGAGTAAAGGATGTCTGTGTGAACAAAATCTAAACATGACGTCTGACAACTCTTGTCGCTTGCGTTCTGTGCTAGCGAGTTTCAAGCAGAAAGTGCACACGTAGCACTACAAACGAACAAATAAAATTGTTCTGACAGAATTTGTTGGCAATAGAGAAAGCCATTACGACATTAATAAAAAGACGCACTGACGTGTTGACATTCCGCAATATACGGATACCTTTAACTATGATAATTTGTATTTATTCAGGTAGCACAGAAAAGAATATTATTAGGCAGAAAAATATTTCATAATATCTGTGATATAATTAACCCTTTTCCAGGAAAACAGCTGCGGGCTGATTTGCATATCACTGGTGAAAGTTATTTCACTTGAATCCAGAAAATTTTATAAGATGGAAGTGTTCTCTTTAATGCATGTTTTCTGTTGTACACTTTACTTTAGCACTGTTTTTGCGTCCGTCCTTAGAATTCAATAAAATTAGATATTACGTGCAAACAAGTTTAGTCCAGCTCCTTCGTGTAGCCTAAATAGAAAACATACACAAGAACATTCCCTTTAAAAAAAATATTCCTGTTCTTGAGTTGCGATAAAGAGATTTTTTCTTAAAGCGCTAAATTCAGACGAAGCAAAGAACTCGGAATGGATTTATGAAAGTAAAATAGGGTGAGAGAGAAATCGTGCCTGCTACCATCAACGATCACCATGTCCCCTCGTGGTGAAAAGTATAAGCATTACCGCTTCAAAAGAAATCTACCAGCGACCATTGCTAACCCCTCTTCCAACATCCCGAATATGCGTTATGGGGTGAGAAGAGAGAAACGAGATATTAAATGTTGCGTGGACAAAGAAGACATAAGAAAGATCCTGCTCAAAGTAGAACGACAAAATATGATAGAGTGATATTGTAATGTAAAAAATGAAATCTATGTCAAAGAGGATGTTTTATGCGACGAATTGCGATGTACTTTAAATAATAATAGTAAAAAAGAATAGCCTATTTTTGAAGAGCAAGTTGGAGTTTATTATCCATTGAAGTGATTATGTTTTCGTAAGCATTTGGATAGTCTCATGTATTTTAACGAGCAGCTTCAATTTTCTTAATGTTGATGGTTCCAAAATCAAGTTAAAACTGTGTGCTCTCATTGTGGAATTCTGGTTTGTGATATCGTGTATTCTTGTCGATGATGTCCATCGTTTCGGAGGAAAGTACTGCCTCAATCTTCAGGTTTATAGTTATTGCTGTGAGAGACGGGAGTGACTGTTTATATTTAACTGTGGTCAATAACGTTTCCAGTGCCCAGTCCCCGAGATATATGAATGAATATGGAGAAACCGTGAAATTACATAGAAAGGTAAAACGGAATAACTCGGTCAAAATACTGTCCCAGTGCCACAACAAACCTCCAGAAGAAGCTACCGATGTTTTCCTCGTCTTCATAATACTGCGAGATAATTATTGTCTATAAAACTGCGTACGAATAACTTTACATTATCGGTCCACGAATCCGGTAGACAAACCTGAAAACAGGCTCTCAACATCATTTTAGACCGTATTAAGTTATAATTCCTTAATTTTCTGTCCTTTCGCATTCGTACGATGGCTGTGTGGCGGCAGATGTCAATTTTATGTGTTTCACGTTGTCCCATTAATGGTTCATTTTTCCGTTCAGTTGTCCCAACAGACATTAAAAAAGAAATTAATTGACTATAGCCACTGACCGTTACAAAGCCACGGTTGAGTTGTCTCTCATTTTATCTCATGCAGGGGTGAACAAGTGTTTACCGCTTTGAAGTTAGTGACATTTTATACAGATTCTGGTGTAGGAGGGTAGGGAAAATTCTTGTCTATTTAAATATGCTGTATTCTTGCATACGTATTGTTCACCAAAACCTAGCAACATACGTTCTAAGTATTATTTACTCTAAATTAAATTAAATCACGCATTAATATTTAAACATCTCGCATATGGAAATTAACAAACAAATCTTTAAAAATAACTGCGACATAAGAAACAACAGAACTAGAAGGCAGATTGGAAGATTACAATGAAAACATGGATGTATGAATTTTTTAAGGGTCCAGCATTAATGCAATTTCCATATCTGCTAGACCTTGTGGCGATTTCTCAACTGCATAGCTGATGACTAAAATATAATGGATGAGAAAGGAAGTAATCGTGACCTTTACTCTCCTAGAAGTTACTTGGAGTGACTGGGAAACAGTCAGAAAATCGTCAGTTGAGATAGTCAAGATTCGAGACGACTTCGAGCGCGTGTAATTTTCTTTCGTAAATGCGTGCCTGTACACCACCTAGTTTTAAATACTGAAGAACACAGCAACCAAATCCGATTTGCAAACATTGTTACTCTGAATCGTTAAACATCAGTGGAGATTACATATTTACGACACGGCTGTCAGAGCTACCACTCCATAATTTCATAAGAAGCAAGGTCATAAACATTGTCACTAAAGGTCAGCTTGGGTTCTACGATGTTTCCGTAAAAATAACGGTAAAAAAACATTACATTTGATGTACGTAGTTGACAGTTTATGTGTAATATTAAACGGCACTTTGTCACGATTCGTCAGCTTTAACGAGAAGTTGTGTGTCAATGACTTTCGTGATAACGTGTTTAAATGTACTACTGGGGCGCATTTAATGTCGTAAAGTTATATTGTGAGTGATATTCATATAACACCTGGGTTATGGTCATGCTCGCAATAAACTTTGTCACACGCAGCCGTAGTAATAATGCCAAGTTAAGCAGTTTTAAGGTGACATCACCTCATCCATCCCATTTCTTCTCATTTCGGTCTCAGACGGCTTTATCAAGGCTTTCTTTCGTGTTCTAGGTCGCCTTGGATTCATATATACAAAATATTAAGACAGATATTCCATGTTCACAAGAAAAATCAGAAAAAGGTCAGTTCGATTTAGATGTTAAGTTCAAATACTGATCAGGGCACTATTTATTTCGCCTTCTATTTTACGATTTATCTGATTAGAACGGTGAGAAATTTGAAGTGTATTATTAAAGAACCTTTTGCTCCTTCTCCTTGACACTTTGTTATTTAATTAACTAATTAGTATTGTTCTATCACAATCCTAAATTTTAACACCAATAACACAATCTCGCTTTCCGGCAATATTTACATCCCTAAGACTTTATCTGGAATTAGTATCACATAGCATATTTATTTTAACATATTTTTGTTAATATTCGTTAATAAATGTGCTCTAAATTTTACGCAATTTTGCTGTCATCAGGCGCATGTTAAAGATTTATTGAATATCGATTACATTTTCTCTGTGGTGTGGATTCATACTTGCAAATATGGGTAAACAAATCAGGAATATGGCGTCAAAAACTGATAATTATTGAATTAGCAATAATTACTCTTGATAAAACGAATAAGCAGAGAAGAGTGGAGAAATGGTGTATGGTAAATTATTTGCTTGGTATGTCACACAGGTGAAAAGCGGATTAGACAAATCCGTATTTTTGATTCGGATGTTGATATTTTTATTTGAGATATGAGTGTAATTTAAAATGGGGATCTGTTACTATCTACTAAAATAATACACCTGTTCTATTCTAACGTGTTATTTATTCCATTCCATAATCACATAGGTTGTATGTAGTAGAGAACGGGGACAACTGTTTATTTGTCTAAAATTGTAGGACAATGAATTTCCGATCTTGTGACGCTATTAAAAGTGAATCGTATGGTGAAATAGTGTCTTAATACTGTTTTGTTGCTTGGATCCCTAGTATCAACAAAGCTGCTGTACATGTATGCCTGTAATGGAGGTCCTAACACGCCAGTATGTTCTACTATTTTAGCGAAAGGACGATTGTGGCGAACCGGGTGCAGTGTGGATGACGATAGCCATAAACATGTTCGGGGGTATAACATCATAGGCGACAAAACACACACCCATCTTCATGTCGGCGGTAAGTTGGACTTCTAACTTGTTTCACCAGGAAGTAGCAATTTTGATATTTAATTTGTCTCAGACCCTGCGTTACGTGATGTGTACGTGAATAGCTTCGGTATTTCAGTGTCTTAAATGAAAAGGGTCTGGAGCGAACGTCAATCATATTCTGAAGTCTTCTGCCAGTGTCAGATGGCAGACCCTTGTGGCTCGAATTTCAATGGCACGTAACCCAATTAGTGGAGTATGTTTTGTTCTCACTAAGAAGAGATTAACTTTGAAACCCTGGAAGTTAGACAAGCTGCAGTACATGGGTTTTATCATAATCGAGATTTTCTGCGTTGGCTGAGGGTCTTTCTTCCCCGATTTTCGATAAATAATTTATAAACGCCTTCCTTACTCGTCAAAGTAAAGGAAAATTATTATTTATTCACTGTGGAAATTGGAGAAAGTTGCCATAAAACTAACCCAGTCCGTACCGTAAGTAGAATGTAAGGAAAATTACGAAGTCCTCAAACAAGGAAATGTAGGTTTTAAGCGTACAGATCAACTGAAATCGCGTCTTTACGAATTATTTAATAAAATCTAGGCCTGAAACTAAATGACTAATAGAACCAGAACTACTGCACTTCGGTTTATACAAATATTCATGTACCAAATAGGTTTACTAGAATAGTTCAATGTCATTTCCTTCTTAATTCTTTATTGTTTTTTCAATTTATTTTATTCACATTTCTTCATTCCTTCCTTCCTTTTCCCATCCTCCCGTCCCATCATTCATCTATTCTTTCTTTCCGAATTGAAAATGTCACTTAACGGAGTAACTCCATTCTCTACGAGTACACCGAATTATATCAGTTCTTACGTCTAATTTCCAAAATACATTTTATCCACGGAAATACATGATGGAAAGTTACCGTTCAAAGCAACCTTGATACTACAGGCTACTTCATACCAGATGAGGGAAGGACTGTGTCATTATAATGACAACGGTGATAAGACGCTCAGCAGATTAAGGTGAGACCCCTCTTAAAACAAACTTCCATAATGTAGCCTTTCATCATCAATGATTAACGCTCCGGTCTATTTTTATGCCAAGTGTTTGCTCTCTGTCCCCACAGGGGATATGATCTTCAGTAGTTACGCGGTATTAAATTTTAAAAGTAATGTTGTCAGTAAATCATTACTTCGTGCGTTCACATACAGTTCACTATAAAATGTAGAGTATCTGTTCTAACATAATTCATATTACTACGTTATCACATTCTTTAAGCGTAAACTTTGATACATGCTAGATGCGGTTCTTCATACATATAAATTCACGAAGTAGCTCCATTAGTCTGAGGTTAACTGGTTTAGATACCAAGCCTGGGCTAATATTTTTTTATCTAAACTATACCCTATTTTTAAAGTACGGTCAGGTACCTGGACGATATATCAAATACTAAGTTATGTGCCATCAAATCGGCAGGGAATTTCGTTATTACCTTATATTCCGAACAAGGACTGTGCTCCATGATATTAGCCACTTAAAAGTTTTAAGCTTTGAAGTAAGAAAAATTTCAACTTGAGTAAAGACGACTAAGTAACAAAGAAAGAAACCCGGATTTACGGTGATTACGCTCTATTAGGTGTCAGACATAAAATAGTCTCTATGACTTTAGACCACTGACTGGCTTGAAAACCAAATTGGACCAGCGTCGAGCAATAGAGAAACAGAGGGTGTGTTTAACAGCATATGTTCTACAAGGGCGTTTAGTTTATTTGTCATTACTGCATTTCTAAGAAATTGGGTCGTACATTTTGTTATTACAGCATTGTGAAAAAGTGGTTTCGTCTACTTCCAAGAGTGAAGTAAAAAAAGTTGAGTCGGTATATAAAGCTGAACGTCATACAGGGTACCGTGTTCTAAAAGTAATGATGTGAGGAACCACAAATATTAAAACATCTTCTACAAGCGATAAATCTGCCATGTCCAGAGTTCGTCTCTTCTGTACTACTGGTTCATATTTCCATGTTATTAAATAATGAGGTAATGCTGTTGGCATTATCGCTCAGAATCTTGAAGGAGCATGCATTAACCCTCGTCTCCCCCCCTTCCGCCACACCCTTCTTCTTCTCTGCTTTATTCCCTTCCTGTCTCTTACATTTCACCCCATAGAACTTGCTGCTCCTTGCTTCCAGCACATTTTGAGCAACATGGATCCCATGGGAAATTGAGGTTTAAAAGAAAATGTAACTTGAAGGAGGGAAAAAGGAAAGGGTAAAGGAAGAAAGAGAGAGAAAGGGGGGGGAAGATGGTGCAAGAAGAGAAAAAAGATAAAGGAGAAAATGTTACCGCTGAAGAATTAGCCAGACGTAACATCTAGATCCAGAAAGGAAACCCTTGATTGACCTCCAAAAGATTGTTAAAAGAAGGTGATAGTGAAAAGGCGGAGAGACGCGGTGAAGAACTAAAAGTGTTAGAAGAGGTGAAAAAGTTGAAATCCTGACGGAACCTTCTCTCTCAATGCTGCCACTATCCAAGTTTTCCATTACCTAATTTTCACTGGGATGCTAACAGTAATGGATTCGGCATGTTGTAGAAAGGATGCTGGGTCTGATACTTTCTATCCCTCCCCAAAGCAGGAATCTGGGCCCACCGACCCCACACACACGCACGCACGCCAACCGTGTTTTGATTGGGTTCTCTAATTCAATAAAGGCTAATAGAAAATTCTTTGGTATGCTGCATTATAGGGGATTCTTACATAATTTATATTGCATTTAATGTTAGTTAGCCAAATTGCCAATGTTCTGGGCGTTTCTTTGCGAACGACAGTTATTACAAATATCATCATTAAATGAGTATAGGCTTTAATGTTTTGGCTCATAAATAAAGGTCAAGTTTATATTGTTGTGTTAATTCTGTATTGTATAATATTTGTGGGCACATATACAAATTTAAAATATAATACTGTAAGCTTACCTATTCAGATTTCGTATATAAGCTGCTGATTATCATATCCTACATATAGAAAAGCTCTATGAGTGCCCTGACATAAATCACTGTTAGTAGCTCCAACTTCTACTTATTATTATTATTTACACAAACACCAATAGCCACTTTACTCGATCAGATAGAACATTCAGTTGTCTAAAGAGAGTACTATCATTTTATTGACTAACTCTAACCTATATACATCTTACATGTGATTGATAGCTCTTTATTATTAGAATTTGTACCGTGAATATCCTCTTGTGATCCGTAATAATATTGACACAGATTCAAATTGAGTTTACGTGAGTAGCGTAAAACATTTTTACACGCATGCTGACAGTAAGTAAAACGCCTTTTAGTTAACACTTTATAGTAGAGTGATGACTGTGTGTCACTTTATTTATCAATCATCATCCTTTTCATTTTATTCGAAGATTGTATTTGTGGGTTTCGTAAGCTATGATTTTCAGAATAAGCAGCTTTAAATATCAATGGTAATACGTCTTAGACTCTCAGGAGACAGGAAACAGGCCTTAACAACTTCTTCCCTTAACCTTTCCTCATTGGACTACCTAATCTTTCTTCCATTTCAAACACTAAAAAATATCTGTAGTTGTTCTAGCGTAACTTTCGGCCATTAGTTAGAAAATCAGCTCACAAAAACATCTTATTTGTCTAGAATGTTGCATTGTCATCTATGTCACAAATAAAATAACAACAATAACAAAGCTTCAAAGCACTGAAGTAATGAATAAAAAGAACTAAGCAAAATTGGTCAAAATCAGATAGCCTATGTGCATCGCGAAATTCTCCACATTAAAAGGTCAAATGGTTTTTTTAATTAAGTAACTAAATCACAATTATTTCCATTCGGCGAGAATGACTAACTGAGCTAAGTACACCATTGCACAGACGACTTTCCTTTTCCGTAACATCGCAGTACACAGTGTAGCTCTTTAGAGTCTCCTACGTCGAAGAAACATCTGTTAGATATTCCAGCTGGTCACAAGACGCTAACGCAGTCTGCACACGGCCTTCCGGTGTTTTGAGCCGGAACACATGTTCTGCGTTGGCAACTGAAACTTTACCTTGCATTCCAAGGTACAGTATTTAATTTTCAAGTTTAACAGTGAAAACAACTCCTGAAGTAATATACAAATCTGTGTTAGGGGTGGCACACGAGCGCTGAAGGGCAACCCCGCTGCTTTCTACTAAAACGTTCTGACTAAACTCCGCGGAGCAAGAAAGTGCCTTCTGAGGGAAAGAAGGGGTTATGTTTACTCAACAGACAAGTTATACTGAAGTGGGGCGTACCTACTACGCCTATGATATTTTCTAAAAATTACTTCATTTAATTAAATTATAATATTCGAGCAATGATAACATTTTGTATAGTCTTTTTCTTTTACAAATTAAGGTGTTTCTTACATGGTGATGAAACTTAATAACTCCCATAGTCTCACAGTTCTACAGTAATTTGTATTATATTTTTTCATAAAAATCCTTCTCAAATGACACGTATAAAATATAATTTAATAAAACATACCAATTTTAACCTTCAGACAAAAGTTAAATATATACCGCTACAATATTGTATAAAACCACTGACATAATTCTTACGTCATATATATATATATATATATATGAAATTACGTTCAACTAGAAAATACATTGATCTGCATACACATTTTACAGAGAATGTAACTTTCTGAATACATTTAAAAGTTTTCTTTATTTCCACTGTAATTCTACGTAATGTTTGGCCGTAGTAAAAACATTGTAGGCGCTACGAATGTGAAAACGGTTTGAAATATGAATAAATATACTGTGTTTTAACAGTCAATTTAAAAGAAAAAATTTGCTATTTCTGGTTTGATTCGATAATTCCTGGAATATTCAGTATTTTTTTCCAAATTTGTTACTTTTCAAGAACATAAATTATTTTTTATCGAGGTAGACGTTATTACGGAAGTTGGAGGTTCTAAATACAAAAATCCCTTCGTTTATCTATTAGGAATCGTGGAAAAACTTTACTCCCTGCACGTCTCAGATAACTTTGTTTACAGGAACTATACCTTTGTACGCCTACATGATTTATTATTGTCCATTTTCTGTAGTCTTATCACCCAGCTTTGAGATTAAAAACACTTTTCAGTTTAATCATGCACGCACTTCAACTACTTTCTGAATTTAGCTTAGCTCAATACTTTTAAAAATACGAGCGACACATACATACCTATCTGAATCTAATTTTACTTTGAAAACAGATAAACCCTTTATCCTGGAAATAACATCACGGACGACGAAAAAGGTTTGTGACAAGAAATTCACTTAAAGTCAAAACAAACACACAATCCCGTCATCTCCGCAGGGAGGGAAATGGGAGCACGAATACAAGTAGCCATTTGGGAGAATGGATTCACAGCCCGGGTTCAAACAAC
>NW_019060444.1:450794-495083 GCF_000696155.1 Zootermopsis nevadensis
ATCTTCCTTCAAAAAGTCAATATTTTATTCGGAGCAAAGTTACGTACTGAATAAAAGACAATTATTAACTGGCATGTAATTGTCTTCTTTTGAACTCGGATATGATTTCGTATTGCAATGACCTCGGAAATGTGTCATATGAATGAACATTTTTTAAATTGTCAAAAAAGTGCAATAGATTTTGGTTTGTGTAAAACACATGGACATCTGTTTATCATAAACTTAATTAATTGTAACAGATTTTAGACGTGAGATGAAAATATGGGAACCGAACACTACCAAGTTCTTGTGCAACGTCATCTGTTGAGGCCATGCTCGGATTGGTACGGTATGAATGAATTTGCATTATCCTGGCAACAGCGCCTTAAAATCTGGGCGTCACCCTCTCCCTACCTCCAATATTGCAGTCGTGGTAAGTGAACTGAGTCTGTCAAGATCCTTGAAACGCTACCCATTCCACGATTGTCATTCAAATACGTCTAGGCATGAAGGGTTCCAGAAATCCGATTTGGCGACCTTCAGGGTTAGACAAAGGGGGTGGAGGGCTGGAGGAGAAGGGGTTATAACGCTGAAGTATTAGTCGGAGTAATTGGTTTTCATTTGACGACAGACAGACTGGCAGAATGGTACAGTCAAATACGATTATTTGCCATATAAATAAGTAATATTAACTGCTTAAAAATATTACGTAAATTCAGAAGCAGTAAAGACAGGGGGGATATAATACAACATTGCGTTATCTTTTATGATGACGCTGGATAATGGATCTTTGATGCTGAAGTCAAAAATACAAAATATGTGTTGTCTGTAACAATCTTAAGAATATTTATGCGTCATTATCAAGTAGAATAATCGTATAATGTTGTACATTAAAGAAAATCCAGGTCAAGTATTGGTTCTTTTTTAGTTGTGCTCCAATTTTCATATTCTCCACAATAATTTTCAAAATACGAGACGACAGCCAACTTCTATGTGTAATGAGTAGGCCACATACTAAATCAAAAAAAAAAATCGCGAACTTTCATTTCGTCGTGTCAGGCCAGATTGGAGTGACAATTTGTCTGATACTATTCAATAATAATTTTAGGTGCGCGTACAGAAATTTTGATAAATGGGGGCAATATGTAGGTTTTGGCATCTTGATGTTATTCGTTTACCATTTTGAAAATTCGGTGAAAAGTACATCAGACGTTTAATCTATATTGTGATCTTTAAATTGTATTTATTAAATTGGAGCTGTTAGTAAGCAGAGTTGCGTATAGATGTCGGCACATCTTAAAAACAAAACGTTCACCGTGAAACAACAGTTGGCGGTCTCGTAATCAATGCAGCAGATCAGCTTCCAGCAAGCCAGAACGCAACTTCGGCCGAGGGCGAACCGAAAATACCAGAATTTCACCTGTCGACATTTACAAGTTGCATGAGAAAACTATAGATCAGTGGGAAAATAATCAGAAGCCTTAATGAGTTCCCCTTTCAAAAACCAAATGGGAAAATCTGAAAGAGAAACATCGAAAAATAGAAAATCTTATTGATTCAATAATTCGGACTCAAAAATCAGCATTGCATACCATTTTAATAATCACTTCAGTAAATGGGGGACAAGAGCGAGTTCGTCACACCTGAACTGAATGCCATTTTTAATTGCTTCCATTTCATTCCACGGTCATGCTATTAACGAAAAGAATGCCAAAGAATGAAAGTATTCTTACACAAAAATCATTAATGTTGGTCGGGAAATTGAACAGTGAATGCTTGCTTCTGTTACAATTTACGCAAAAGCGAGTAAATGAAAATAATAAATTTCAAGCAGGAATTTACGTCAACATTCATATAAGAACTATAAACAATGTGGTCTCCTTAACTGAAGGATGAAACAATAATTATGCACCAGTTTAAAATCAGCTAGCAGCGTTCTGACAGTACTGACAAATATAAATAATAGTTAGAGTGGAATGTTCAAGTCTCGTGAATTCACGGAGAGAATTTCATACTTCCCTGCCGTTATATTTTTGTAACTCTGAAAATAGAGGTACACATTCATCGCCCTGATGACGGGGGCAGTATGACCTCCGAAACATTGGTGGAAATCTACCAGACTACACGGCGCAACAACCCAGAAGACAGAAACCTTCAGACTCAATCTCAAATCATACTACTACAGTTTTCGTATTTAAATAATATCCGTTTCCGTATTTACTAATAAGGACATATTTATAGAGCGCAGCAGAGTCGCTCTGAGCTAGTCAAATTCCCCGCCTATTACGGTACTCGAATGCTCATTACTGTGTTCGCTTTGGCTTGCATTATAAATATTAAAACCTGTGCACTGTATATTGGAACAATATGCATATTATTTTATCAGCGCCAACCATTTAGCTCGATATTCCTTTGAATGTCTTCAGCGGAATACTTTTCTTATCTTAGATATGGGTAATTTGTTCTACGCGCTATAAAAGGACGCAGATGCTAAATTTTATTTACAGCCAGAAAGAAACCTCTTTACGCTGTATTTTGAACAAAACACCCCCATCGTGCCATCTTATTTCGTTTCTTCGTAATTTAGTAAAGATTCGAAACGAGTATGCAGCTGACGTTTTACGATCTGTGCATGCTATTTTATTTTAAATAATGACGTTAAATGTTACTTGTATTAAATTTAAAGACAAACAAGTTTTAAAAGTAAGTTGCGTAATCTAATACTTAAACAGTTTTACTTTAGTCTATTTTACTTATTTCTATTATATTTTTAATCTCACAAACTCTCAGTAGTAGTACATGTGATATGCCAAATCTTTTTTATAATTGAATGTAATTGTGTTCCTTTGCCGTTTCAAGTTTTGAAGATATCGCACTAATAAATATGCAAACTTAAGTTCTCTACTATATTCGTATTTTATCAGTATTAATTATCGGATTATAATAGTCCACGACAATTTGATTTATACTCATCGCTTTACCAGCTAGTCTAACATCACCATAAATTTAGAATCAAAACCTTCAGTCTGTATAGAAGTATCTTACATGCAGCAGCAGTGAAGGTTGACAAATTCAGAAGCAACTTTCTTTTTTGTTTCCGTATAAACACACAAAAGCTCTGTCCTCAAGAGACGTGTGTACAGTTTTGTGTGTTTCTTTGTTTCCAAACGACTTCGCTTGTTGCTTACTCACATCCTGGGCCACTTGGGTTTTTTTTCGCCTTTCTAAAGTCTACCCTATGGGCTACGCCAACTCGAACAGCTAATCGAGTGCTACAGCTTAACTCTTGTCACTTCTGTCCAGCATTTCCCTAAGGCGACTGTCCAGAAACAGACATACGTGATTCTGTTTGTCAATCCATGTGAAGCTTTAGACAAGTTACTCTCAACAGATGAACAACGGGAAACCTCAAGGACCAATTTGTTGCCTTCGTAACGCATACTGAATTAAAATACTGATAACTGTTCATGCAAATTTGGTGTCAACACGATTTGCCAGGTCATTCTATAATCTATATTTATTCTGAGAGTCATCGTTGTTAATATTGCAGTCCTATATCAAGAAGTGGTTAAAGGAATTAAATCACTTCATACAGTCCACGGAACCATGTCGCCATCTTTTTGTGGGGACTGGACGTAGGGAAATTAACTTTCATCCTATATATTGAAGACAGAATTTCCGGTTTTAAGTTATAAACATTTGGACGGTTAATAACTTCAGTCGCTGCAATAGTTTTATTAAATAACAGATTGTTTCTGTTTGGCATCTGGCATTTTCAAATTTTAAATGTGCTGGGTTATACTCAACTAGGAATAAATATGTTAAAATTTCGGATTGAAATGTCAACTACAGGGAAAAAAAGAAGCAGGTAACATTTCTGGCGTACCCAAGTGTGTGCAAGAATAATTCAGTTCTTTATGTTTACTGACCTTTCTTAGGAACTTTGTTTTCAGTGAATATTCTGATATATCATTCCTCCATATCGAAACATTTCGTGATTCCTACAAACCGATTTTCATAATTCTCGACGTTCTGTGTTTTGTACGAAGATAATATAACGTAGAATATGAGAAGTGCAGTAGGGCATGGAAATGTCTCATCATGAGTGCAGGAGGCAGGGAAATGTAATTTCTAATTGATTAGTAGAGTGTGACGAGTTTAGAGCTCTCTGTTTTCCTGGAGGGGGTGGATGGTGTTGGCGCGATGCTTGAGTGGTGACGACGCTAGTGTGACGCATGGCTTGCTAATGGTCATCACAGTTCTTGTTGGATTCATTTACTTAACAACAGTCTGTAGGAACAATTACACCCAGTTCATTATGTTGTGTACACAGACAACCCAAATGGCACTTTGCCGAAGCTACCCTCAACCCAGAGTATACAGAAAGCAGTCATTTAAAACAAAAGACTGGGTAATTTAACCATCATAGAACGAAAGATTGTGAACATTCGAGGTTATAGAGGGGCTAAATAATGTAACACATCCAACTGCTTGCCTGAGGAACAGGAAAATAAATCAGCGATTGTATCTGAATCGTATCATCAATATAAATAAATATCTCTGATAATGTTACTATAGTAACTAATTTCAGAGTGTTAAAATGTAACCATATTATCTGACGCCCAGCAATAGTTGTTCGAGGTCACGGCCAATAATCATGTTCTATATTCTTGTTCCTGTTCTATGACTTATAATAATTTCAAAAATATAGTACAGTTAATATCTTCCGTGGAATGGCAGTTTTTAAAATTTCAGGGCATTTTATTCCAAACATACGCACTTTTTTCGTGTTATGTAACGAGTTTAGACAGAGAATTGTAAAATTAAAAGTTTTCATCGGACTTCCATGGATTAATCACAAAAATATAGAATATGGATTATGGATTAAATTTGTAAGGCCTCACGGATTGGATACATTTGTCCTACTTCAAGACGGTAATGCAGTCAGTTTTCTTTTTATCCATAAATGCTAAATTTTCAAACAAAGTAACTTAAACTTAATTTGTCTTTAATATTTTTTTATTTATTTTTTAATATGTTCTGCAGTTTTAATTTAGTGCTGTACGAAAACTAAAATTACGTAATGCGCAGTGCTGTTCAGTGCTCCTGGTACTTGGCAACAGCGAAACAAATTTCACTGCGGAATAATTTTCTCTGTTGTCCGTATCAGGGCGCGGCCTCATCTCTACAGGAACTAGACACAAATCCTGATGAATAATCATACGAGTTGAATTCTGGAGTAGAGTGGGTCCGCTTTACCGTGGTATTAACCAAGATTACGTACAGTAGGTAGCAAGTGACATGGCGGATGGAGACGTGAGGTAGCTGTGAACCCAGAAATACATCAAACGCTTGGATAAGTCGAGAGCGGGAAGAGTCAGGAAAATGGTTTACAATTTAAATTCCTTCCATGTTAAACATTAATCACGCGATTAGGTTAATCGGGGGTTACGTTACAAGCAGAGAAGAGTTGAACTGAATGTGGGGAACGGACCTAATCTTGTAGTATTATGAACTCAGATGGAGGTCTAACAGACTGGTAGATGGGGCAGGGTGCTTGGGGATACCCGTGTATGTGAGATTACCAGAATGCTTCAGAGTTGCCCCCTCCGCGTCCGGTTGGTGTAGGTGGATAAATAAAGTGGCCGGAAGTGGGTATGTAAGGGTTGAGCTGATAACGTCAGTGGGTCCTGTAATTTGTTGCGTGGCAGGCTACAAGCAGGAACATAGGTCATTGCAGAGTGGTCCTGTATTGGAAGCTGATACAGACGACTGGTGTATTGCTCGGATGGGCGTCCCGAGGGAACTGCCACTAGATGGCTCTGTGGAATAAGTACAGATGTCACAGACAAGGGGCAAAGGAACAAACCCAAAAACAATTCAGAAGATTGAAGATTTTGAAATAAGCATTTGGAAATTTACATGATTTATAACTATTTCAAAATATATGTACTCTGGGTGAAGGCATTAGACTTTTACCGCGGCGAATAAAATCACTTTTTTTAACCAAAACAATAAATATTTTTTGTACTCAAATATACGTGGATTTTTTGAAAAAGATTTGCCAAGTTAAACCTTAAAGTTTTGGGTATATACTCCGCTCAGACCGCAAATGTTTTTTTGGTTCCTGTCATGATCGTGGTTAGAACTCAGGCTTCGAGTTTTGGAGGATACCGGATTCGTATGTCGATCACCACTGAAAACACATCTTGAGATTATTAATTTGAAAGACTTTTAAACATAATAAATCTGTGAGAATATTAAATAAAATTTACTTTGTGACTTATTAAACAATTTACTTAACACATAAGATTTTAACGGTGTATATCACTGAAGGTCGTGGCTAGGAGTAGTGAGGATTTCTTCATACCACTGAGAAATTAAATTAAGAAATTATATATGTGAGGAATTATTGTATTAAGCAAAAATATAACCAAATTTTCTCAAATGTTTCGTTCGTTTTATAAATTTTATAACTTCCGTATTTTGGTAACCGCCTTCGAATTTGCAGAGGCTCTTTATTCGCCATTGATATCACCTGATCACTGCAGTAATCACTTCAGTTACAGTTTAATTAGTCAATTTAACAATGTAGAATATTAATTAAAATTATAACTGCAATATTAAGCGCGTCTAGAGCATTCAACTGGCTGCAATTGAGGTTCTCGCTGAATATACTGAATCATGACCCGCCCTATCCTTTTGTACGACACCGCAATGTATTCATCTCACACTCCCTCCCTTATCACGATCTTCACCAGATTGTCATTCAGAGTCGTCTCACGAAATTCTGATTCCCGGTTTTCCTGTGTGTCTGGAACAACCCCCGAAAAGATTCTTGTCTCTACGGGAAAGAAAACAGAAGAGCTAAAACACGCCATAGCTATCTGGAATGTCACTCCAATTTGTTTTCTTCTAGGAGGAAATAAAAATATAGGCTTACCATACCAAGAAAGTTAGACACAAAACCTGGATATAAACAAGAATATAATTTTTTTTTTTCCAAACACATTGTTCGGCTTTTCATAATTCTTGTATTTGGCTTTTAAGAATGAATATGATCCCGTATGTACTGGAACGAAAGGAAATATGAAGAAAAATCATAACTATTTTAGACACAAACGGAATACAGGTTTTAAGAATTATCCTACCTATGTTAGAGCAAGTTTGTATTTATAGCAGCATATGCTCTATTTATAGTAGCGGCGTTTTATATGCGTGAATATAATCTGAAATTGTCTAAATCTAGGTTATCATCAGTAGAAGGAACATAATTCATCGCCCTGATGACGGAGGCAGTATGCCCTCTGAAACGTTGGCAAACATCGACCAGACTACACAGCGCAATAACCCAGAAGACAGAAATCTTCATACTCAACGCCCTGATGACGGAGGCAGTATGACCTCTGAAACGTTGGCAAACATCGACCAGACTACACAGCGCAATAACCCAGAAGACAGAAATCTTCATACTCAACGCCCTGATGACGGAGGCAGTATGACCTCTGAAACGTTGGCAAACATCGACCAGACTACACAGCGCAATAACCCAGAAGACAGAAATCTTCATACTCAACGCCCTGATGACGGAGGCAGTATGACCTCTGAAACGTTGGCAAACATCGACCAGACTACACAGCGCAATAACCCAGAAGACAGAAATCTTCATACTCAACGCCCTGATGACGGAGGCAGTATGACCTCTGAAACGTTGGCAAACATCGACCAGACTACACAGCGCAATAACCCAGAAGACAGAAATCTTCATACTCAACGCCCTGATGACGGAGGCAGTATGACCTCTGAAACGTTGGCAAACATCGACCAGACTACACAGCGCAATAACCCAGAAGACAGAAATCTTCATACTCAACGCCCTGATGACGGAGGCAGTATGACCTCTGAAACGTTGGCAAACATCGACCAGACTACACAGCGCAATAACCCAGAAGACAGAAATCTTCATACTCAACGCCCTGATGACGGAGGCAGTATGACCTCTGAAACGTTGGCAAACATCGACCAGACTACACAGCGCAATAACCCAGAAGACAGAAATCTTCATACTCAACGCCCTGATGACGGAGGCAGTATGACCTCTGAAACGTTGGCAAACATCGACCAGACTACACAGCGCAATAACCCAGAAGACAGAAATCTTCATACTCAACGCCCTGATGACGGAGGCAGTATGACCTCTGAAACGTTGGCAAACATCGACCAGACTACACAGCGCAATAACCCAGAAGACAGAAATCTTCATACTCAACGCCCTGATGACGGAGGCAGTATGACCTCTGAAACGTTGGCAAACATCGACCAGACTACACAGCGCAATAACCCAGAAGACAGAAATCTTCATACTCAACGCCCTGATGACGGAGGCAGTATGACCTCTGAAACGTTGGCAAACATCGACCAGACTACACAGCGCAATAACCCAGAAGACAGAAATCTTCATACTCACCGCTGTGAAAACCTCAAATCTTACAATATAATTGTTACCAACTGCAATGTGGCCATACAGTGACGTATGGTAAAAGATTTTGGGAAAATACAGAACTTTGGTGCAAAATTCTCTGCATAATGTAATGCATCAGGATGTCAGCTGCATGAAAAGGATTATGACTCGTGTGCTTACAGAAAATGTGTGCTACCTAACAGCTACGGCATCTTGTGACTTGTGTATTTTGATTTATGATAAAAGAAAACTGTAGGATCACGTTATTATTAGTGTTGTTGGAAAACACATTTGTTTAAATAAGAAAACTGATACAATATTTTTATTCAGAATTTAAAAAATTGCAAAGAACGTATGTGTGTCTTTAGGAACGAAATACCTATCCAGGCTTATTTAATTCCTGTCAGTTGAAAATTCATGACGCAATTTTAGATCTTTAAAAATCAGTTAAGATTTCGTATTAGTACAATGGTTTTCCGTAGAAAACGAAGGAGGCAGTTGCTGTACGAGCCTCTATTACAGCGTTAACCGGCTTGATGTCCCGAGTGTGCTGAAGAATATATATGTATATCAAGGAGTGGTACAATTTTCAGACTAGCGGGCAATGTCATTTGATCTGCTTTTGAACTCATAGCTCCACTCGTGACATGACAGACATTTCTGTGATGTCAGCGTGTTTGCGTCTTATCTGGTTCATTTAACAAGCCCTGCGGTATGCTCGTGATTGAGTAGCCGATCCTCACACACCCTGCGTTTTTTTATTCATTTAGACAAGTAGACAGTATGTGTGGAGACATCTTCGCACGATTCACAAGAACTACTACTACAAGAACTTCTCTTATTCCCAAGAGATGTCGCAAGAAAAGTTGTCGGGAGGCGTGGCAGCCACGTGTTCTATTGAACCAATTACAAAGCAGCCGGAATATAGCTGAAATATTTTATTTGCTCGTGTCATCTGGTAGATGATGTGCATTACGTGCCACGTGAATGCAATCAGTATAGTCCTTGTAGGATTTGAGGTTAATCATGAAGATCTTCTTTCACAAGCAACATGGGTTGAAAGACTGAATGGGGTGCTAGCTGTTATGCAGACACACGTCCAGATAATAAATTAATTTAGAAAACTTGTTGAATGGGTGGTCCTAGTTTCTCCATCACATCAGTTCCATAAGATACATGTCAGTTCGTCTCGTGTACTGTCAGCAGAGCACAAAAGTCGATACTGACTCGGCAGTTGTTGCTTGTGGTTGTAATGAGGAAAGTGGGCTCTTCACACGTGCCATTGATTTGTTTCTCATGTAAATACATTGCATAGTAAGCAATATTCACCATTTATTAGCAAATTAAAATTAATGAGAAATACATTAATTACAGAACACAGTGTGTATTAACTTCTGTAATACAACCTGAAGTAGTTACAGCAGATGAAAGGTATTTTTAAGTCTGCTACTAACACAGAAAAAACTGCATAATGACGAACTTAAAAATGTGTACTCCTCCCCAAATATTGTCAGGGTGATTAAGTCAAGAAGAATGAGATTGGCGGGGCATGTAGCGCGCATGGATGAGATAAGAGGTGTGCACCGGGTATTGGTTTGGAAGCCTGAGGGTAAAAGACCACTGGGGAGACCTAGACGTAGATGGGAGGATAAAGTCAGGCGGGATCTATGGAAGATAGGAGTTGAAGGAAACTGGATTTTGTTGGCCCAGGACAGGGTCCGGTGGAGGGCTTTGGTTAATTCGGTGATGAACCTTCGGGTTCGGTAAGCCATCTAGTTAGTTAGTTAGTTAGTTTGGGTTGTAGTGCCGTCTAGCTTAGTAGAAATGTACCCAGCTTTTCAGTGGTGCCTGCTGCCTGCATCATCATTAGGGCTCCTGATGATGATAAACTTCTACCAGGCGCTTCATAGTTTCACTTGTTTTCGGAGCAGGCGGGCGGGCCTTTTGTAAAAACGCTAATGAATGTGTCACAGAATCCTGCTTCATATCTTTAAAAATTCTCACATCTCTTCTTGTGCCATTGTATTATTGATTTGCATTATTCGAATTTGAAAAATACCGTACTGTAAGATCTGTATTAAACCTAGAGTAAGTATAACGTATTGTAAGTTGCAAGGGTACATGTTATTTTACACTTTCCTAGAAAAATTAACCCAAAAGCGTGATCACTATAATGTTGTTAACGTGATGGTATGGACATAGAAGAACCAGGCTGTGATAAAATACAGTTTATGATAACTGGTACGTAGTGTCGGTGATACGAAGTTTTAGAGGAAAATAAACATCTCATTCAAAGTCATTGAATTGAGGTTAAGAGACGAGAAAAACTCACGCTGACACGAGGACTTCAGACCCAGAACCTATCACGGGTTAATTGGAAGTATTGAACCATTTTTAAATATTGATTCTATCTTTTAGCTGTATTGGCTCTCACATTGTGTTTTTTAAAACACTAATCATACAGATCATTGTTGGTCACAAAAATAAATTAAATGATACCAAGTGAGTAGTGGCTTTCTCTTTTACAGGAAATCATAATCATATGTGTTAATTTCATGTATGTGCTCAATATGGGGATAATGCATTACCTTGATGGAGTGTTTAAGAGTGGATAGACATGCTTAAGAAAGGCAAGACAAGTGTAAGTGATTCAGAATGCTCGGAATGCCCGTCCACAACAACAGGTGCTGACAAACGGGAACAAGCCAGCGCCGTTCCTAGTTATCGTGTGCGCAAATCGATGCAAGAAGCACTCCCTATCTGGTTGTAATGTTATTCACTAGGAAAATAGAATATGCACTTCAGCGCCATCTCTTATCCATATTTGAAACTTCACTGGTTCAATGTGTAGTCCTGTAGTGACACCTATTTGAAACCTTCTGAAGTTTGTGTTCTTATTTTATAATTGACAATTCATCCACAAAGATGCCTTTATTTATCATTTATTAAAAAAAGTATTTAATTTTCTCATTAAAATTTACTTGACTCAGGTGTTATGATTCACTGGAATAACTTGACACATAACTGAAGATGCATCACATCTGGTTTTTCAAGATAAAATATCAGCTATGTGGAAATGCATGAAACAAAGTGTTTGTACAAAAGTTAGGTTTCATAGTTTAAATTTAACTTCAGAATAAATGAAGTGCATTTCTAAAGGAATTTATTCCAGTAAGCTACGCATTGAATCCAGTTACTAAATTATTCCCTTTTCATTTTACTATTCCATTAGAAGAAAATAAATAACTGAAGGGCCTGTAGTTATTTCAGGCATGTGCCTCAGTCCAGGCATTTCTCCTGCAGTTAACATATTTTCTCCAGGTGTTGTGACACTAGCTTATCTCTTAACTCAGCCATTTTTAACATTACACTAATGTTTTACAGTAATAAGTAAATAGCATAAAATGCAAAACTTACCTGCATACATCATCCAGTGATCTAACTCAGTACATGGAGCACAGTCCTTGAGAAATTTCCCGAAGGCCACTTTTAATATTATCCTTCCATCGATGCCTAGGTCTTCTGAGTAATATCTCCCCTGCAGGCTTTCCAACAGATTTTATATGCATTTCGCAGCACCACGTTGCACACTACATGAACCATCACAATCATCCTTCTTGATATGAATTCATATTACGCACAGAGAATATTAACTCACAGTTTACACGTTTGTGTCGGACAGTTCTGATAAAGTGGGGTTATGATGATTTCTAATTCTGTTCTTTAACGTGTTTTGCATTACTTTACTTCTTTCACAGAAAAGCTGCTACCAGTGAGTTGGTATCACATTCACTGACGAATACCACCTGTAACGTTTCGTGCTCAGACTTCCTAATCTTTAAGCATCTCATGCTACATAATCACTACTAAATTTATTGATGTATAACTTTATAAATAGATTATATTTTCTGTTTGAGGGCACAATAGTGCGAATGTGGTTCAAAAAGAATCAACACACAAACAAGGTAGCCTGATGCAAGAAGCACTCCCTATGTCGTCGTAACGTTATGTACTGCGGAAATAGAATATGCACTTCAGCGCCATCTCTTATCCATATTTAAAACTTCACTGGTTCAATGTGTAGTCCTGTAGTGACACCTATTGGAAACCTTCAGAAGTACATTTTTTTACTGTGTTGTTCCTTTCCGCCATCTGTTCCCTGTGTTAGGAACTGTGTTCTCTAAGGCGCAAAAAAGATTCTACCTCTACTATCTTTCTGTTTACCTGGTAGCCAGTTATAGCGCCAATGTCCAACCATGTAACAACATAAATGGGCTTCAGTGTTATCTGAAAGAGAGAGGGCGAATCATCATTATAATTATCCATATTAACATGAGTAACAAACAAATCCTTGCCATAGAAATGATAGTAATGTGGCAAGGAATGTCTGTCAGAGGAGCTTTAATTGTTACAGAACAAATTTCCATATGTTTTGGAGACTTTGGTAGAGCATGTGTATAATAAGCCTTTTTCTAGTTCCAAATAAAGTTTTTCTTTCTTCTGAATTTACTTGTATACACACACATCTGTCCCTCCGGGGTGTTAAAGTTGATAAAGACTGCTTCCTTTCTCATTGTTTCCAATTAATTCATTATCATCCAGATATTTGATGTAAATTTATTTTGTGCTCGGAAGAAGGACGTATGTCAACAGGAAAACTGTAATCCGTACAAGAACATATAAATTCGCTCTTCCCTATTATCATATTATTAATAAAAGATTAAGGCAATTATCCCACTTAGACAACATAGTTGCCAGCTGTACAGGTAATGTGTTTTTAAAGTTTTAATTAAGTATCACAAATCAATCTCAACTCGTCAGAATATTGATTCGTCTTATATATATGAGGCCTGAGAATGGCATTCAAGTCCATTAAAAATTTTGTTTTTCTTTCATACCGTCGCCATATTGTTATTTTACGTTAGACAAAGAATTACTGCTCCAAAGTTTTGCATTTACCGAAAGTCTTTCACCATATCTCACAGGAATTGTCGATCCTAACTTAAAAGTGTATTTTCCCACCACCGATTGTAGTAATTTTAAAATTAAGATTTTACGTTAAGTTTTCAATGGTTTGACGTTCATACCAAATTTGATTCAAATGCATCAAACTGTTCTCGAGTTGAATCGTGTGGACAGACAGACAGACATGCGTTTATTTAACGCACATCGTGCAGAGTGCCCGAGTTGAACGTGTGATTAGAAACAAGCAATGGCGTTACAGACAAACAAAATGAAGACACACGGAAATTCTAATACCAACGGCAAGTGTAAACATATCAACATAAATTATATCTCTCAGATACTCACGTACCAGCGATAGGCATATCTACAAAAAAAAACTTCCTCTAATTTCCAACAAGTTAGCTTTTATCGTTATATGACATATCTTAACATATAAAGAAATCTACTTAAAACTTTTAAAATACTTCCTCACAATCCATCACACTATAACAGTTCATTTAATTTTACCATGTCTTCGTAAAATAACATGTTTGACATGATAATATTTTTTTTACAGAAAATTAAGCCTGATGAACACTCGTTGTGAGTAATCATGCTCAGCTGTTGACTATCAGCTGCTGTTAATCTAAACTAGTCCATCTGACAATTAACAGATGCAAGGAATTAAATAATCTGCTAAATGTCAATTTTAGTAAATTTTCATTTCTTTTCTGAAAATAAAAATGCAAATTATTAACTAGTAATTAAGACTCCCAACTTTATTGTACGTTTAATGAAACTGATAAAAATACAATTTTGGTCTCAAGAACGTTAATTAAGCAAAGTAAATGAACAATAAAGTAACAGGACAGGACGTGGCGTAAGTGAACTTCACAAATAACTTAAGAGGACTTTCCGATCAAGACGGGCGTATGTTCTTATTCCTGTACAGTTGTTAGAACAAGGTAAATTATTCATAATCTACAACTGCAAACAAGAGCCGTAGACTAACTTTACTTTCGTGACCCAGTATAAAGAAACAATGCGCACTGTTAATAATGGAAGAATATTAGGAAAATAGATACAAATCCTAACTCACAAGAAGCTGAATTTGTAACATAAAATTTCTCATCTACGGCTTATCATAGATGAATCTCACAAATTGTATGTCGTAATTTTCAGCGAGAAAGTAACTAAAACTGCATAACCTACAGTGCTGCAATGTGATAATGTGTCTGTACCAGCAGTAAGTAAGTGAACATTCAAAATCACAAAGAGCACAGTTATGAAACACTTGTGGGCCACTTATTTCATTATGTGCACACGAAGAGAAGGATGTTCTATTTCTGCCCACTTCTTCCTACGACTTCTGACTCTTGAGATGAAAAGTGTGATGACCAAACTTCGCTTCTGAGAAGGGCTCGATAAAAGCTCTGTAGGGCTTTCAGTCTCCTGAATGCCTGCCTGTCTGTCTCCACTCATGAAACAACTCGCTCCTGACTGGACGAAGTTTAATAACATTTGGCACTGGAAATAAACACTGAAGTAAGTAAAACTCAACACTTGCTGGTAGAAGGAGGTGAAAGTTCTGCTGCCCGTCCTTTAACTTAAAAATTGTTTCTGATTCAAATGCAATTCCCAATAGTTACTCACAGTCAATGTAAAACAATTAAATTCTCAACAACACCATTTAACAATTGTTGAACATGCATAAATAAGAAAACGAGAAAATTAATTATAATGTTACTACAGTTATTATTTCTCAGAAAAGAACATCGAAATAACGGAAATAAAGTGCAGCTTTCTGAAACGGAAGTTTACTACATTGTACGTCAAACTACTGGTCGTACCGAAATTTAATCTCAACTTCCGTTCTTACTCAGAAATAAAAGTGTTGGAAATGGCTAATTTATTGTACGTAAACATGATCATGTGACTACACGTTTTAAGGCAGACGTATTCTGTACGGAAGGGGCGATTAATTTTGCAAGGATCGTTATTAACCGAAGAGGACGATTCCATAGACCAAATTTAGATTCTCGTCTTTCTATTACTGCTAGTAGGAAACTGACGACTGAGGTGTGATGCCTGTCAAGGTCACATACCACTGACATGACAGAGTTTTTTCAAAATTATTTTGCTTCTATCATTAGACCCTTAGGTCTGTTCGGTCTCTGAACTAATCTTAGATAATGAACGGTGTACAAATGCGCTAGTACACTTTAATCGGTGAATGAGTCCGTAGCAGAACGCGGAAGGAAACGTCCAGAAAATATCTGATACATATTCATACTCATTTTGGAGTTGCAGACAGCCGAAGGCAATATTCTCTGCTGGGCCTCGAAGAGGGTTAGGTATACTTTCCCTTAATGTATAGTCTGTTCACAAAAATCTCGAGAAAAACGAGAATTTGTTTCATAGTAACTGTCAATGGTACTGAATGAAGCCTACGGACAGGAGAAAAATCAGTGTCTTAAATAGCGTCGGATGGTAGGATGATAAAAGTATAATAAATTGGGAAGTATATGGAAGGAAGTGGTCGTGGCCTAATTTATGGTACTATCCCGACAGCAAACGGTAAGTCAGAATTCTCAGGCGTCGGCTGGTTTCAGAATTTCACACATAAAATGTCATACATAAATTCCATTATGAAATATGAATTCTGTATACTCTTAAACGAAATCAAGTTTCTGTACATTCTTCATTCTCTTCATTGGTATCGCAAAGTATTCAAAACTAGAAGTCTTTCCTAATTGTTTCTTGAATAACTAAAATGCATACTTTTTACGCTTTGTTCTTGATTGAATTGCTAACTGGAAATAAATTCACAGACAGAAGTTGAAAACTAACTTCACCAAACGTTAAAGGCTTCCAAGATCTTTACAGTTTATAAATTTAAATCAGATCAGACGATGCCTGAGAAACCAAGCCCCTTCAGAGGGAAAACTAGATCAGGGTAGTTTTAATTATATAACACCTACAGATTAGAAACACACTGTCGTATGGTAAAATCCAGGGCTTAATATGGAACTATGAAGTCGCAAAACTCATTCAATTTCCCATTGAGTACAACATCAGAAACAGAAAATTCCATCACCGCTAACATAAAATCGTATAATTAACTTGGTAAGCGGTCAGTTAATCCGAAACACTTTTACATGATAAAGACGAATAAGGACAGAGAGTGTAGAAATATGAACATAGCCACACAATGTTTTAAATTATGGTAAACATTTTTAAAATTTATTTTTTAATCTGAGGTCATTGAGATGGACGAAAACAAATAATGACAATCGAAGTATTCATCAATTAATCATGTCAGTTTAAGTACAGAACATGCAAATGACATGTAAATTACTGCTATCATTAAGATGAGGAATTGTTTTCTCTCCGTCAGCAACTGTTTGGAACTGTGAAGGAGAGGCTACGGAAGACTAATTTTCATTGTGATAATTGGCTTTACCTGCGTCATTCAGAGTTCTGTCTAGTACAGAGCTCGGCCACTGAACGAATCCTTTCTGTTTCAAAGCGTAAGCATCCATTCATTAATGGGACTCGTTTTGTGAACGTCCTGAGAACCAGCCGGCCTTCATACTGCCGGCAATTTTATACAGCAACTAAGGAAGTTTTGGTACATCCTGACATGTTTCATTTCAATTCTCTTCATCTTAGATAGTGTCATGAAACAGATCACGAACGATTTCTTCCAAATATCTTCCATTTCATCGTTTATAATAAGCCTTATATTTGACAGTTGAGTAATTGACTTAAATAAACTAAGAATCAAAATGAAATATCTTTCAAGGCACAATTCTGGTTTATTTAACGGTATGTCGAGCCCTCTAAGGCTCAGTGGTAAATATATGTACGGCATGTCTAAACAGTCTATAAATCTGTATTTTCCCAACAAAGTTTACTTACGGGTTTTGTATTTTTCTCAGAGTAAACAAGGCTTATTTCTTTAAACGTCTTTAAAAAATTGTTTTTATTGTGGATGCTTTATATTTTCTTTGCTGTAGGGACTGAGCGATAAAATATTATTTAGACATCCTTCAAAAGGTTAACCAAATATGTTGAGTGTATGGACAATAGTAATCAATTAATAATTAAGGTTATGGAAGAAAGCGACCGCGGCCTATTTTAAAGAATAATAACATAATTTCTTTAGAGGAACTGTCACGAAAAACTCCTTGACCTCCAAACTATGAAGCAGCAGTGCCAATCACTCGTACTTGCGACAGGGTATGACAGTAGTATCACGTAGGACTTGCATTGAAGAGGTAACCGGCTCGGATTCCAGAGTGAGGTCCAGACGCTTTTCTCAATCCTTCAAATAACCTCCTTTCGCCTCTTTCGAAACCTTTTCCTCTTACCTGCGTTCATACTGTCCGGGCTGAGGCCAGTGTTTCTCCGCAAGTGTGGACGGTTTCACGAGCGCAAGGCCAAGCAGAGCAATCAGTCGGAGCTATGAGCTCAATGGATTCTCTAGAACAGCGGTGTTCAACCTGGGGTAAGCGTACCCACGGGGGTACGCGAAGACATCTTAGGGGTGTACGTGAAATTTAAAAAAATATATTATTTTATGATTAATCAGTAATGTAGTTAATTTAATTTATTTTAGATGTAGATTATATACTATGTATAACTTGGATTATAGACCAACATCTTTGGGGGTACAAAGTTGAGGAGAAATTATATCTGGGGTACGCGAACATAAAAAGTTGAATACCACTGCTCTAGAGTGTCGGTAAAGCTATCTGTACACACCGATAACAATATTTCCGAGTATCTACAATTCGAGCACGGCCCTAAACAGAATATCCTGAAAACTATTTTATATATTCACAAACTTAACACTGCAACATTCGTCTTCCGGCATCCTTGCTGTTGAAACCAGTATCGATGAAATAATCTGGACCTGCGGGAGTTGTAATAAGTAAATAAGCTCAGAAAATGTTGATTTCGATATTTAAAGAGTTCCATTAAACTAACTTCGCACCGCTGCGTTCCAGAATAAATTCCTTCTATTATGACACAGTCAAGAAGTCTAGTAGACAGTCAACCCGACTACACCTTGGTCTTTGCGAACATTGTTTGACTTGGTTCTGTCGACAGTAAACACTCATAAGTCTGTGACACTCATAATATTAAGGGAAAAAGAAAGAGAGATTTCGGTGACACGACCGTTCAACGCTGGAGGTTGTGTGTGCACAGAAGAGGCATGTGACGGAGCTGGGGAACGACGCAGGTAGAAGAAAACTTCTCATTATCCTCCGACGCTTATCACAAGGCGTCGCTATGAGAGACGCCAGGCATAACATACAGCGTGCGTTCATGGCTGACAGTAGAACAAGTTGAATATAAACATTTGACCAATTTTCCTACAGTAAACAATTAT
The DNA here is from genome assembly GCF_000696155.1 of Zootermopsis nevadensis. Next base: position 469,577 of record NW_019060444.1, read on the forward strand.
GTATTTCCTTCATTACGTGTTTCATGTAACAAGAATGTTTGTTTACTGTTTTCTTGCAAACAGTTTGTTTTGTTATTAACGAGCCAAAGCCTGCTCTGTTTTCTTTCTTTCTTTCTATTAATCTGAGGACTCGCATGACGAATATTCCTACTAGACTTGGTTGTTGTGCTTCGTGGTATCAGCTACTTCCTTACTAAGTTCGGTTCATTATTTTATTATAGCTTTAGACACTATCCCTTTTTATCCTATATACAGGCTGTACCGCAATATGATGTCCATAGCTTAACTACGTGATCCTGGGATCATTTTGAGTACAAAAGTTCTAATTAACACGTTTCAGATCAGCAGCGCGTAACAATTTTAATACACTGAAATAAAAGTATAATCCAGCAGATGAAGAACAAATCAGAGACACAGGACCATAGTGTAATAATGGTAACTAAATAGCTAAAAATAGTCAAATAATCGGTGCTGGAGAAATTCGAACATAAGTTATGTTAGAAGGGAGTTGATTATGAAATATGATAAGAACACACTGAACCAGGTGTAGTTAGTTTTCATCCTGAAGCTATTATCTTCGTCCACTTTACATTAAGAGTAATGCAACGAGGTAAATATAAAGATAATATCTGACACTTTTAAAACAATATTAATTTCATTTTTTAAACTGGTTCTTATTCTGAGAGAAAAACATGTCTGCGTATCTGACAAGGACAATTTAAACGAAATTTTCTATGCCACAAAATACTAGTAAATGAATATTTAAAGAAAGAAATTTGTTTTAATCATCAAATGAATGTGGAAGGTGGAAAAAATAAGCGAATTCTTAATTATGGTTTTGTAAACTTGTATGCAATTTATTGCACCAAGTGGGCAATCGGGTGGGAGAAATAATGACTAGTGGGGAAGTTTTAGCAGAATGCCCTTGAACTCGTGGGCCCAATTGCAGGTAGTGGCATTAGTGGTGTCGAATGATGAAAGTTATAAAGTTTTGTGCGAATTAATATTGTATTTGGATGCTTCTCACTATCGAAGATCTATGGACAGCTGGAAACTTCTCACCAACGCATTAGTGTATAATACATTGCAATGAAGTACAACAGAAATGTCTCCGACTTCGTTCAGTAGCTACTGCGCCCGAGTTTATACCTACAACTATACACACAGAAGAATCTTTTCAGCCACTGCAGGTTCTAATAAGATAAAATTTCTTTCTTCTTCAGCCAGTATTATAAATACGAGATGGAAAATCACAATGCGACTGTAGGAAAAAAGAAAGGATACAAAATTTTCGAGAACATAAAGCCGTAACAACCTTTACACTCAACAATACCTCAAGGAATTGCAAACATAAAGTGCAAATGTATATTAGAGATGGTGAAGACCGATGAACTTGGAGCAAAGAGAGGAAATAATCTTAGAAAGAGGAAAAAAGTTGAAGAATTTTTAGCGATAAAATTGTCTCGGAATTAAAACTGATGAGAATTAGGCATGATGATGGTTGACAGGCGAGGGGGTCAGAGGAGAAAACGAGGTATAAGGGGGGTGGGGGTGGAATTAAGTATGGCCGTGAATAATTGAACGCCATGAGGAAATTAAAGTTCAGAAGAAGAAGACGAAAAATGAGAGCAAGAATTGAGTTGAAAATGCGACGAGGCGCAAAAAAAAAAAAAAAAATAGAACCTACCCCTGCTTCCCTCCACCATGAACTGCTGTGAAGAAAAATCGAGTAAAAGACTACAATTTTCATTCCTTATATCCTACTAAAAGTTAATGTATATGCAAGAATCCATTGTGCTAATGGCAATTTTGTAAAACCAAATGAGTAAGAAAATTATTCACAGCTCATGCCTTCCTATTTTTATTGTATTGTTACTTCATCTACCGACATTCTATAACTTCTGTCATTTGAACTTACATTTACATGCACTTTTCACTTGTCTGCCTCATGAACTTAACTTCCAGAACAAATATTTTCAGTCGTTGCAGTTTCTTTAGAATCTGTGTTATATTAAAATACAAATACAAGCTTCCGGGCCGTCTCATTGGAAGTTTATAACAAATATTAAATAATTGATGCTTCAGAGAGGTCTTGGCATTTCACACGTTCCGTATTTGTACACTGACTTTCTCAGTTTTGAGTTCGGGAGTATTTATTTTCAAGCACTTCTTTTTCAGCGTTTTAATACACATTTTCCTTGGTTTTTTACATACTTCCAAGTCTGCTTTACTTTGTTCTTAATTTATCTTAAGGAACTATATTCTTTTAGTATTTAATTCATGCGTTCTGTTGAAATTAAAACAATAGTAACCTTCTGACTTCGTTCTTGAAGGGACTGTACCGCTTGTTATTTTAAGAAGTGGACACAGTTCATAAATACTGGAAGTTCATTTTCCTCAGAACCTGATAACTTTACAAAGCAGAATCGGGGGCTGACATAATTAACTATCCTTATTAAATGCTGTTTAGTGGGCGAAGTACGAACCCTCTAGTACGAAATGAAAACTACGTTTCGCTTGGCCATATTACAAGAGAGGCAAAATTAAACATAGTAGTAGGGATATTTCCAGTTCATAGCGTCATTAAACTGTCCATGTCCACACAGATCAGTAAACTACTGATTGCTTCGCAGCGACAGAGTAGTGACAGGATGATTCATTGTGTTCTGTAGAGCCTGTACTGATCTGAGTAGGAGAGTGTCGACCTCAGGTGGTCGTTTCGTAAGTTACTGTGGAAGTTTCCTGTGTTGCTGCGTCGTGCACGTGCTGCAAATTAGCAAGTGTTTTATTTGTTTTCGTTATAATCTGTTGTGAAATCAGTGAGACGTAATGCTGAATTGAAATCTGAAAACCAATACCATTTGTGTGAATTATTCTTTTCGTACAAAGTATTTATACTTATTTTGCGTACGTGACTTGTGTAACAACGTGAGTGTCTGCGATTTCAGTTATTGCCGAGAACATGGCTGCTCGATACAGTCTGTGGAACTATTGAGTGCATTCTGAAGAAATCAGCAGATCCAGAAACAATATTTCCAGCGCGGGAATTACATTATTTTCCTCTTCTAATGTAAGTTAACAGATTACATTGTATACTGCCCATGCTTTCCAGTTGTATTATGTACGCTTAATGAAATACGAATTTTTAGTTAACGTTGACAGACCAAGACAAACGTATTTCAGATCTTGGGGACCAGTTTCGGGGCTGGGCTTCAAGGACGTTTCGGCAAAGTACAATAGTTTGTGTCCATAAAGAGCAGTTAATTATAGTGATATATTTTGACCCAGGAGGAATGAATTAAGTGGGGAATTTAGAATATTACATAACGAGGAGTTGCGTGAATCGTACAGGTCACCAAGCATTGTGACGATAGTGCAATCTAGAATTCTCCGGTGGGCTGGACATGTTGCACAAGTAGGGAAATGCAAGGGGCGAATACAAAATTTTGGTGGGAAATACTTCTGGAAAACGAGTACTGGGCAGACCTAGAAGGGGATTGGAGGATAATATCAAGGTGGATCTTAAGGAGGTGGGCTGTGAGGATGGTAAATATTGATGGATTTGGCTTAAGATCGTGTCTGGTGATGGACCTACGGGTTCAGCTACTATGGACTTATGTAACTTATACGGCATTATCGGTAGGAGCTATGGAAACGTCTGAACACTTGTTTCTTCGTCTCTGTAAACGTACGAGGTAAGAGAGAGAGAAGCTAAATGAAGACTGACAAGGCTGGATGGAGCTTACTTCATGGTGTTGTTCATCAGCATTCAGCTTCTTTGTATGAGAAAACGTACAGTTTTATTAACAAGAGAGAGTAAAGCAAGGCTTACGGATGTGTTTATATAATGTTCTGTTGAAACTTTGGGGAAACATGCAGTTATGTTGACATTCGACTTTAGTGGCTTCTGAAGACGTAACGATCGTTGTTCAAGGTTAAAGTTTCTGGGCAGAACAGAATTTTACTGGAAAATAGTACTAGAAGACAACCATTACAAACTATGTGTTATATTTCGAAAGCTTCACAGGACATTTATTAACCCGGGTTTTTTTATACAACGCTAAATGCGCGATCCTGCCAGGCCTTTTTTTATTGAGAGAGTGAACTCTTCGTTTTCTGCTTCAATTTTGTGACCTACTTGTATTTTACAGCCACCTGCTCCCTCATGGTATATAATTTAAAAAATATTATACTAGTGTTATTCCCATAAAAGGCGTATGGCGTTACTTTTACGAAAGTCTGAGCTGCATATATGCACTCCACAATGCAGGATACGACTTGTAAATCATCATTCTGGCCTCTGTTACGTGAGAAACTATATTTTTGTTGGCATTAGGCTAACAATTTCAAATACGAATGTTAAATGTGATTTTAAGAATCACGTTAAGCGTTATATACCCATTTTATGTAATATACTCGTATGCGTTGCTGAAAAATTCCGGAGAAAACGCTTTTTTCACCGCACCAAGTTAGAAGTTAATGGTGTTGTGGTTTTTTAACGTGGTATCAACAGTAACATATGTTACGAAGATTAGGGGTTTGTATTAGAAGTGCGAAGTCTCATTCTACATGACAACAGCTTGCGAAAGCGATAAACCTCATTGAATCTTTGATATAAAAGTATTAACGACGACATTGTTAATGAGCCAGGTTCTCCTAGGAATTACAGGTTTTATCTCGCTAAATATTATTCGAACTTTGGACCATTGATGATCTATCACTGTCTCTGATTCGTGTTAAGTACAAACAATGGTAGCCTTTATTATGTTAACACGACGCCTTACTTGGGGCCGTTTTTGGTCTCGGGGGTTCCTTCGTTACTTATGGCAGGGATTGTCAACCCCATGCACGTGGACACCAAGCGGCTCGCGAAAGATTATTCGAGCGCCTGCGAGAACTTTACGTAAGGAGCTGCTCGAGGGGAAAATGAGTGGTTAATACTGACGCCTTGCGTTTTCTTACAAACAGGATGAGAATTATTGAAAAATGCTTATGTAATACATTTATAGAACTTCAAATATGGATACCGTAAGTATGGGCACTTCTCCCCTGTTGCAACCCTGATCGTATAATTACAGATTCCATATGTGGGCCCAACAGACATTTTGTTTCAGAATATCTAGAAAAATATTATCTGCTTATAGCCAGTATTTATCCTCTTCTGTCTCACATTTCGTAAGACGCTTAATATCTGCTTAATCTAAAAACTTGCACAAATATGTTTAAATACACGTTTAATGAAATTTATCTTTCTCAGTATTTTTTACTGACCTCTGTTACGAGATATCTGTACCTCACCTTGTGCATTTATGCTGATCAAGGTTCTTGTCAAGTGGAATTGACCTTATATTACGAACATCATTAAATTTTTAACACGCAAAATTACGTGTCGTTGAATGGAATTCGAACATAGGCATGTACACAGTGAAACGTAGTTTGCCGTGTGCGATAAACGGGTCTGGAGTCGAACATGGAATTCTAGTTATTATCACTTATAGCTTATCCTTAGTTTGTCTTAGTTCTTCTCAGAAACTCTAAGTAAAACTGGGACAAGACTTCAATTTATCCTACGACTGCTATTAAAATTTCAGTTATTAGTTTGTTTTCCATCACGCTTTGTAGTCAACTGTTAATACGAGGTTCACTCCAAAAGCAATGCACCATATTTAAAAAAAATCCCTTTTATTCTACCGTGTTGCTATTCACACAGAATACAGATACGTTCTTCCCGCTTGTATTAAAACTTAGTTCATCCTTCTCCCGCAAGTGGAACATGTGTGTCATTCGTTAAACACGTTCGTCAGGAACAACGTGCTATTGTCGAGTTCCTGGTGTGTGAGAACGAAACATCCACAAGCGATTGCAGAAGGTGTATGGAGTGGATACTGTCTGTCGAGGCACAGTTAGCCTCTGGGCGCAAAGAACATCAGGCAAATGTGGACATGCAAACGGCAGCCTGCGCTTAATAATATATTTTGTCGGTTCTGTATCACGTACTCAAGAGTTTATTACAGCAAACTGCCATATAAACTTCACAGAATCGAATACAACTGTTCATTACCGTTTCGTTACACATTTTGTTCCAAACAAGTGACTAAAAAACCTTTACTCGTAAAATTACTGGTAATGACAGAATGTAACTAAGCCAATAAATAAAATTGTTTTCCATTTATTCAAACATCATTATTCGAAATTAGTCTGATAAACAGTGAAATATGGCATTTTTCAGGGTGAAATTTAATAAAATAAAGAGATGTTTTCTGAAACTAAATTGACATTACAAGATTTAAGCCATCACATTTCGCCAATTAAGGTCTGAAATTCGTTCCACTTCCAGTAAAGTTTAGTTTCACATTCTGATATCTGTTGTGTTTAGCCCAGCAGCTCTCAATTTATCCGGCTCGATGTGCGAATTATTTTCGTTAATAACGTTTTTTTCTGGTAAGCCAAGAATCATTTTAAAGATTAAAACAATTGTTACACAAAACTGCTTTAAAATTTCATGTTAACTTCTGTGTGATCCTTTAAAGGTCAGCAGAAAATCAGTTGTCTTCCAGTGATATTCGGCATGTTCAGTGAGAAATGCAGAGCGAACCGAGGACCTCGGGCCAGTTATCTTGAAAATCGTTCACCATATACGATATACCATTCACTTAGAAATATAAGGATAATATATTTTCTTCGTAGTGTTCTGTGTTTTTCGCTGACAACTTGTTCAGCTTTGGTGCATACGTAACGAAATAAATATTTTGTATTTAGATCTTACGATATCTTATTTGGCAGCAAAATAGAATGAAATACCGAAAATGGGACCGCGTTTCTATCAGAATAACTCAGGCTTAATCACATTTAACTTAAAAATGACTCTAGATTCCAAATGAGGGTTGTATAAGCGAAGTGCCTCCATCAGATATTGTGTCAACTGAATTTAAGTTTTATTTTTAATTCTGTTCGATATGTTTGGTGTGATAGGAGTCGTAAATACCAGTTGAGCACGCCATAAATCAGTAAACCAATAAAATGTCTTGGAAGATATTAAACAGTGTCCTTCTTAAGCTCCAATTAGATCGACACACATACATTACTCAGGTCTTGACGTGTCTAGAAAAATAGTTGTTAGAATTAGTTTTTCATAAATAGTGCACGATTTGACGGATTGTAGTGGCATATGTCAGTGGCAAAGTAACGCATTTGGATGATTCTGGTACCTAGTATTAGGTTTACAAGTATAGCTGAAGTTGACTATCTATCCCTTTCACATTTCATGACCAGAAAATTGGATTTCGTAAGCCTTTAATTCTGCAATCAGGTCTGTACTTTTAGTGAAGTTTATTCAGATGTTTCATTTCAAGAGTGTTTAACTCGTATTCTGAAGATCCTCTGATCGAATGTTTGGGTCTGTTCTCTTGCATTTTGAATTTTTTAAATATTTTCGTCCGTTGTCAACATTACCTATTTAAAGTTAATTATCGTCTATCGTCATTTTATTAGACTCAGTATGATTATTCTCTTTCAATGATTTTTCAAAAGTATTTCGTATTTTGCGTGGTATTGTCGGGTCAGTTCCCTTATAGGTTTATTTTGTAGGATTTCTTTTTAATTTTTAACTCATTCTTAGATTTTCATAGCGTTCTGCATATAGTAGTCTTCTATCATATTAACGTGGCATTTATTTGGTATTGTGTTTTAGTTCCTTCATAACACTTGAATTTATAATACTGGTTATTATGTTATATTCATGTACGTTTTGTATCTGATCTGTTCTGACTGAAAGTTTTTTTTTATAACTCGTGATTAGAGCAGAATTATGTAATTTGAAATTGTAAAGGACACCTCATTCTCTGCATTAACTTTTCATATGATGAAACCGTCTCACTGACTCCATGTTCCGAATAAAGCAGTGGCTGATTTTTGTCTGGCGTGTGTCTTACGTATCAAGGTAATTTGATGTGTGAACTATAGGCTAGGAGCTAATGTGGTCGATACTTAGAGGCGGAGAGTAGGTCCATGTCTCTGCCGGCACTCGGATACAAGTGACGTAATAGCGTCGGGATGCTCTCGCAACACAATTGCTGTAAAGATTTATTACCCTGCATGCAGGCTGAACGAAGCAAAAACCAATAAATTACTAAAGAACGAACGTAGTAGTGAAGGATGAGAGGGAGAGACAGAAAGAGAGGTCAGGCCGGTGTTTATAACAGAAAGACTGAAGCAAAGGTCGTAAATTAGACACCGAAAAATTCGGCAGAGTTTCTACTGCGTGGTACAGAAACGAAGAGAGATATGTTACTTGCACACCCGTGATTATTTTTAAGGTATGTATGCATGACGGATTATAATGTAAGATTGTGAAATAGATTATTTGAAAACAGAATAACGCTTTCGGTATACCACACGAGAGATTTCAGGAAATAAAGTACAACTTTTCCTATTTTATTTTATTTTATGTTAAATGTCTGTGGTTCTTATAGGTCTGCCATTGCATAAAAGTGTAAAATATGCAGCTCTGATGTGCATCACCGTAAGCATCCTTCTTTTAACTCCCAGAATCCAAATTAAGAAGGCCGGACTCAGTAGAACATCTAGAATTTTATCTGTTTTACATTTGTAACATATTGTTAGCGGTGCTCAGGAAAGATATGTCTTCCAAAATGTGTTTATACATTCACAAATCTTACTACATTGCAACTATAAGAGGTTAAATAACATTATAAGCCTGCTGTTACGGAAATGAATGTGGTGACTGTGGGCTGGGTATGTAGCTCGCATAGCAACATAAAAACTGCGTACGTAATTTCGGTTTGGAAAGTTTGATGACGAGTAGCAATTTGGAAGACTGAGAAGGAGATGGGACGATGACATTAAGTAGAATTTTAAGGAAATACGTTGTTTGTGAGTTGTGTATAATTACACCAGAATCGTGATAACTTGTGGGCTCTGGTATTGAGTTATAATGCCCAATTATTAAATTGGAAGCCCAAATTAATACCCGTGTACTGTTTCGGAATAAAACGGGACTCATACCAATGTCGAAAACAAAATTTACTAAAGTCTTTAAAAAAAATTATCACTAGGGTACATGTAGTCATAACGTTAATATGCGAGGCTGCTCCTAAATTACCTACTAGGATTAACTTTAAAAATAATAAATTATAGAAAAATCTTCTACAGTAGTAATGTATTATGAGGGCGATTCAGAAAGCATGTGGAGTTATTCATTTTTTAAAATTTATTTGTCCTGAACATTTAGAGTTTCTTCGCTATATTCGTAATACAAATAGTCCAGCAGTCCTCAAGATCGTTTGTCATGAAAAGTTTTCTTGGTTGAGTGCTAAACCAGTGATACACCATTTCTTTCACTTCGTCATCATTTGCACATCGGAAAAATCTCAAAGCCTCCTTCAAGGTTCCAAACAGATGAAAATTTTATTTTTCAGCATAATAGCCTCTTTAGCTGTTTAAGGCACTATGGTAACTATATGCACAGCCAGCTTTATCATTCAGTAACTGTATATTTTCTCCACAGAGTGTGTTTATGGGTTTCTTGTGAGTCTTAAAACCAACAAAAATGATTTTCCTAAACAGCATTTACAATTTAATATTTGTAATAATCAGATGTTGTATGGTCTTTGAGGTAGGGACAAAAGTTTAAATATTACGTGGACAAGTTTCGTATTTCAAAGGGGAAAACTTTCAGTTGCAGTTAAACTGTAGTTCTTCCAGTACCACGTGGTCCATTTATTTTATAACGCACATTATTTATGCAGAGAGGAAGACGGGAGAAGTAGAGCATTTCCTTTTTAGGTTCCCGATTTCGATTCCCAATGGAACGCTTCCCGAGACATATGATGCACTATACAGCATTTGCCTAAGTCTGTGGTTTCTTTCCTGAATTTGCTCCATCAGTTCTCTCTCTCATCCCCAAACACCACCTCTTTTGAGCGTTATCCTATGGGCACAGTTTCACTACCATCCGTGTTGTTGTTTTCTTATGTACAGAATCCTCTGTTATGTTGCTGTCTCTCCACACAACATATGGTCGCGTTTCAAAATTTTTCGTGAGATGGGAGCATTGTCTGGATTTACGGTTTGCTAACTATCCGTTCATAGCGAAGATGCATAATAACTTACAAAATGCTATTATGCGACAACTTATTCGCACTGTAAATACAATTTATGTTGTCTCGCAAATGCCAAGTGTTACTTATATCTGTTATCTTATGTAAGAAACCTATAAATGTCGATATGTTCACGACTTAAAAAATGGCACAAAAATACCTTGTATGATTAAAATGAGATTTCTGAAAAGTTTAAGTTATTTTGTGTTTTCATATATATATATATATATATATATATATATATAAACTGTAACACAATTAATTAACTATAATCTTATACTTTAAATCAGCAAATGTTTGCGGTTTTGTGGACGGAATACGTTTTGGAGCATTGTATTTATGAATTTTAGCCACTTTAATACCTTCGTTCACTTGTATACTTATTATCACACTTAAAATAACAAAGCGTAGCATAGCTAAATACGGTAGGAATTTATTACAAGTCGGTGCTTCCTGAGCGGATTAAATTATCTATATCTCGTCTGACCCTTCTTAGGCATACAGGCCTAACTTGATCAAGTAAAGTTCTGTATGCATTTCTCATCTTTCTTTGCGTGCTACGGGAGCATTACATAATAAAAAAGTGATCGATGGGAGTAATTTATATTGTTGCATGAAGAGGTCTTGACATACAGAACATAATGGAATAACAGGCAGACCCAACAGAGACACTTTAAAACTAAATATTAAAGCTGATATAAGCGTCACCATTTTACTTATATGTCTGTTTCGCTAAAACCTCTGAGGTCGCCATATTTAATTTCTGTGCTTCGGAAGTATAGTTGGAGACTATACTCGTATATATGTCTGCATTTTTTTTTAATGTGGCTAAGCCATAATGTCCTAAAATGTACACAGTCTTATATTTAGTTTCTACCCCGGATTTCTCAAAGAGTTTAGTTTTCTCCACGTTAAAATCTCGAGAGAATTTTAACCCTCCTTACATTAAAAATGTTTAATTGCATGAAAATATTAGAAGTTTAATTAAACGTAAATATATTTCTTGGGAGGGAAATTAACTTTCTTCTTAACAAACAGCATAACGGAGAGTAAGATAATAGCTATTTACACAGAAGTAGCCTGTAACATTCTTAAACCCCCTTGACATTGCAAAGGATATGAGGCAACCTTGATTACTGTGAATGTTATGTCCAAACATAAAGAAAAGTAGGAAAACGGACCTTGCATCCTAGGTGTAATATTTTATTACACTGCATACTTTCTCCACAGTGCGGCTTATAAAAAGTAGTACTATGATAAAACCTTCCCATGGTTAAAACAGTGCTTAATTTCTCTCTGCGCGATATAGATTAAAATATGGCTCACACACCAACCCCTGCACGGCTGTAAATTCTGCCTTTTTGACACTTGTTTGCATTTATATACGCGAAGCAAGGTTTGCTAATAAGTCCAAATCATAAAGTATGTTCATGTATGTATGTGTCCGTGTGTGTAGGTGTATGCACATAGAGGGCAATAAATAACGCAATGGACTAGGTAATGACATCTGTGCATGTACCTACATAGCGATTATTTCGAATCTACAACGATACCTGAATGAAGATCGATTTATTTTTATAGAGATTCGGCAGTTAATGAAATGTTTATTTATAAAATATTCAATTACAATATTAAAAAGGAATTTTTTCCGAATTTTATGTAGCGTGTTGGGGGTGAATTTTATATATTATTTATAGAATTGTTCTAAATTTCAGTGACATGTAACATATAATACTTACGTAAAATTTGAGTTTTTAGCGGCGACATCTATGTAGACGGTTGTTTTCTGAGATGTGGTTTGTCGGAAACGTCGATCAGTTTCTGCCACATTCCACTTGACAGCCATATTTATAATACATATTTCTTAAGGTCAGCAGATTTTTTGTTTAACACTTTGTTGTCCAACTAATATTGTAGTCTTAGTTTTGTAACGTGATATTTAATAACTTTCCTCTGCATGTCCGATGTATATGTTCGAATTAAAGCAAACTGGCTTTTTGAGCGATTTTGAAACTAGGTGATATTATGGGTTGTTGCGCTGTGTACTATTTTGATTTTGTGCTTACGTTTCCGAGGAATATACTGTCTACGTCATCTGAGCTGAATTAAGCAATGCTGGAAAATAAATTTATTTATAGGGATGGTAGTTGGATCAGGCCACGAGGATTGGCCAGGTTATTTAAAATGTACAAAAGCTATAGTCGCACAAACCTCCTTTTTTGGGAAGACAGTGCAAGTTAATGAATATGAAGCATCCCTTCTAAAATGTTAACAGCAATATCTCTCTTTCAGAATAATTCGCCTCAGCTTAGAAGATCTGAATTGTATTACATGATTATTTGTAATTAATCGTATTAGGAAGATCCTTTTAATGAGCTATAGCTGAAGAGCCTATCACACCAACAGAAGTCCAATTGTATGTGCCGTGCCATAGTGAGAACGTAGTTGCCAGTGTCTGAGTATTACGTGCTAAAAATAGTGAGACAACGCTAAACTTCTGGCTTTTATCAACATTCACTTTTATAGTTTTATCACGCGTGCTTCTGAAAATATTCTGTTTGCAAACGCGGGGTATAAATGACATGAGTTTGGTCCACGTCTCATAAAGGGTAAATAGCTTTGAAGAAACGAAGTAGTTTCATCGTATTACACAAACGTGAGTCAACAAGTAGTGTAGTAAACTTCTGCTTCTGCATTTTATTATGATTCTGTTTACGTATATAACCATCGAGAGCTAAAAGGGTATTCTAACCAACATTCAAGTTTTCAGACGTATTCCAGAAATTTAAAATTTCCTGTAAGAACATGAAGAAACAGAAAATAAAAATGAAGACAGATGGTTGAACCGGTGTTGTGCAAAGAAAAATCATTAGTGCGCAAATATGATATCAAACTAGAAAGTATTAAGAAGGACTGAATCCTCTTTAATTTTTACTTTCAGAGAAGCGGTATCCCTAAAATTCTAATTTTAGGTACTGTAATGTTCATTTAACTAAGACTAATCATTCACTCATAGAGGCAGGCACAGTACACGTATAAATAATAATGTATGTTATCCGCACCAATTCTTATTTTGGATTGGAAGTGTATTGAATCCCTGCAAAAGGCATGACCATCGAAGTCGATATTTATAGATTCTTTCAGTGATGTTACAAGAATTAACATTGCAGTCCTTTCGCCGTCCACATTGCTAGCTTTCTCTGGTGACACGGTGAAGCGTCACAGATTACAGAATGGTGAGTGAAACACTGTACAGTTTTAAAAATGTAATCGATACGACGTGACGTTATCCTAAATTGATAGCAAGCATTGTAGTACGTGGTTCCGAAACTTCCGAACCACGGTCAGTGACATGCTTTTCTGTCTGAGCACAAAAAGAGTAAGAACGCACTGAACCGAAATCATGATGATATATTTTAAGTATATTTTTTATTCCCTGTGTATTGTGTGGGTTTTTTTTGAGCAATAATTAACCCAGAATAGTCGACCAATCTGCAAACTTAATAACGTGTTGCCCATTATTTGTATTAATTTTTCAGTTTCAGGCCATTTTTAGAGGTTTAAAGTTTTCACATTGCGTATTTACAATACCCCCCCTCCCCCAACAATTTATCTTGCCCTTCTGTGCGCCTTTGAAGGCATTTTTACCCCTCCGATCCTAAAGAAGAGAACAAATGAAATTAAATGCCGAATTTCTGGAAATTTTTGTAATATTTTACCCAGAATAGCTGACCGGTTTATGTTAGGTGAATGCGTAATTAAAATTTAGCAAGAAAGAGATTGAAAAGTTTCAAAGTTTTCAAGTTTTCGGTAATTTATTAAGCTGCTTATGCTGGAAATAATATGCACTACGTTATGTTGGTTTTGTTACAAATCAGTGCTTGTTGTAATGTTCTTACGAAAATGTGTGCGATTGTTAGCAGGATGTATGTATGTATGTCAGGGCTCGTTAAAGATCAAACAAACCAAAACGATTTGGATATATTCCCTGGTCCACACGGCGTAAAATATGTATGTTGCTCTACTCCAAAAATGTCATGCCTGCCTCCCCCCCTCTTTTATCCCCCTTCCACTTCCCTTTAGGTATAGTCGGACATTTTAATAAAAGCGTTTCGTGCGATGTTGTATCGGCCTTTTGGGGACTGAACTTGGCATACCGGGAGGCAGATGAAATATCATCGCTCTCGCAAGGGACATATTTCTCTAGGCTTGTCTGTGTACAGTCTACATTACTTCAAAGTGTGTTAGTCACATAACGTGAGAAATCTGCCCCAAAATATAAATCCTAAATAATTGCTACATTGCTAGAGCCATACCACAATTAAATTAATTTAAACTGAATTACAGTAATATGAGAAAGAGGTGGATTTTGAAGTTAAATTAATCGTAAACGAGATTAGAAACATCTCCTAATATATTTCGACTTTTACACAGATTTTCTACCACATGCCAGAAATATCGTTTTGCCCTGTATTGTATCACATGAGGAGTATGGGACTTAAGTCGATTTTATTTACCCACAAAGTTTAATATTCAGAAGTACAGAATTACAGAGAAATACCTGCCTTTGTAGCTAGACTGAGTGCTAATCTGACTTAGGTCTTACCAATTAAGCGATTTACTTTATCCCCAGTTTATGGTATGATTTAATTTGTTTATTTATGAACGGTCGACTTCCTTGCACTTCAAAAATGGTAAGAAGAATGGAGGAAGTTTTATTGCTTTCTTTATTCTCTAGTAAATATCAAGTGCTTGTTTTAGAAGTACCAAGTGTAACTGAATTTCTGAGTTCCTTCCTTTCAAACCTGCTGAATATTAATTCAGTTTTCCACCACGCGTGTAATTGAACACTTTGTATGCAATATATAGTTTTAACATTCTGTTATGTGACACTTTCGTGACTCATGAAAGTTGTATGACTGGATGAAAACCATAGTTGTCTGAAAGAAAATAATTGATATTAGTCTCGACCATTAACGCAAACAACTGCCTGCATCTGCCCTTTTATATTATTCGTACACTAAACAAGGAAAATAAATTTATATAATGCGAGCGAAAAGTATTTCCTTTCCAGTACTTAACTGGCTTGTGATTTCTATCATTGTGTCATTTCACGTAATTAATAATGTGTACAGTCACATTTTGTATGTTGAGATCACAGAACAGTTTGAATCTGTTTAAATCAGTGCAAGGGTGAGAAAAACTGCCCAGACTCTGCCTATGTCTGTTAAAACCTATTATAATTTATCCTAATCATTCCAAATTGAAAAAAAAACCTAACCTAATGTAAACCGATTTGAAGTAACCGGGACCATAACTGGATACAAAGCTAGGGACGGAAACGAGCAATAGACGCGGGTGAAAATTTCGAAGCATACATGTTCTTGCTAGCACTAAAACTTCTGATCAGATTTCAGCACCTGCAGAGTATAAATGGCCTATGTCAACTGATGCTGGTGCATTAATTTATTTGCTGAAGTTAATAATACTTGCATTACTAAATTTAACAAGCAGTAAGAATATAGCGTAAACATATAGAGGTAGGTTATACGAGATCTTAAGGTATAAACAAATTCAATCCTGCAGTAAACTTTTGGCCATTAGGAAGTGAAAGAATCTCACGGAAATGGACGATTGATTGAATTAGTTGAATAAAATGCTGAAGTGTCAAAATTGTGCGTGCAACTGTCCAACTGTTGACGGAGGTTTTATGGGATCTCACCATTAAATTCAGTCATTCATCCTATAGCTCCTCATATCTGTTCCATCCTCTGTCCACATGAATCATGTTAAACAGATTTGTCCACCCTAAAACTTGTGTTGCATGGTTACTGGCTTTTATCTACATCGTATTTTTGTTTCTTAACTTCGCGGATTTACCCATAACGAAATTTCCCCCAGCATTTGTTTTTGTGAGTTTTTACCTAAAATAAAATAGAATTATTCGAGAAAAGGGGAACAGTCTACGAAATATAATGTTAAAAGATGAGACATTTAAAACAACTTGCGTCTTTATGTTACGTCACTGCTAATGGTAAAACAGGATTTCAATACTCACTATTCTCTAATCCGTTACTTTTGGTTATAAGCATTTTTTTATCCTGAAGCATTTCGGAAACAAAACGTATATTGTTTTCACCTGAGGAATGGAGTTTGCTTCACAACTCTGGATTGTAATTTATGCATCGATGAATAAGAACCTGTGCTATTTCTTGGAAACTTAATTTTTAAGACGATTTATTAAAAATATAAGATCTTTCCACCGCACTGAACATTTTCCCCGAGGTAGGTTCTGAAATCTTAGGATGTCCATTCCCCTCTTTGTAATATGGAGGTCTGGAAATGTGTTTTTGCCCTTGTAAAACTTGGCATTGTAGCTCTATGCACAAGCGCTATGACTGCTTTTTAAATGTGAGAACGACTTGTTTGTTTCTATTATTGGCCCTCAGATTTTTTTCGTAATAAGATGTGTTGCACTATTTAAGCGTGATGCTCTCATAAGACGTATTTAAAATAAGGTGATATCACACGTTAATAGGTTACTTGTGAAACGTAAAAAAATTAAAAGGATTGGATTCTTTGTTCACTACATCATATAAACGTTTTTCAGCTCAACAAAGTTTGTATCAAGACGTCATCAACATGACTGAGACAAATTTTACCCCATAAACAGTTTCCTCGTGCGTTCTTCTATCCAGCGCTTGGTTCATAACAACTTGACTTTTTCTCTCCTTTCTTTTCCTCACCCTCATGATGAAACTACTCTCCCCATCAACACTTCACAGCAATATCCACCATAACCTTCTGGCCGGCATAGTCTCGCAAATAACACGGCGGGCGGTAGCTACACAATGTTAAAGTCAGTAAGAGTCCGTCGAGGCATCCCGAGCTCTCCTGACGAGCCCCTGCCGATGACAGCATTAGGAGCGCAAAAACTGCTGTGTTACGTGTAGTAGCGGGGCTCTGCTACTGCAGCACTAGTATTTGCAAAGCACTTCAACACAAAACCTTGCCAAGCAGCTCTTAGTCCGTTGGAACAATAACCAGTGGGGTAGAGTGAGACGACGAGGGAAAAATAGAAGACAAAGAAGAGGGAGCCAACAGCTTTCAAGTGTTTGCTTTCCAATATTTTCTTTTATGAATACGAAATAAACCAAATATGGCACAAGACAACCTAATTGAACAATTTTTCCGCTAATATTCTTCGAAGTGCCTTGCATATTGAAGTCACATTTAAGTACTTTATGAAAATAAATCAAACAGTTTGTTGCGTCCATAATATGGTCCTCTGACTGGATATTCTGACGTTCAGTTTCTGTGGAATAACTCAGGAAGCTTAAACGGCTTTCGTGAGTACAGAGCGGGTTAGTACAGTTGCTGTGTGTATATACAGAAATGTATTAATTTCTTGGAAGTAGTAATTTATAAGGGTGCTATATATCATGAATTTTATACTGAGTTTTTTTAGTAAAAAATTTCGCTTCTCAGAATCATAAGTATGTTGAGGCAGAATTGAGTGCAGTATGCGGTTTTTCTTTGAAGCGAAGAGGCTATACAAGGCCCCACAGAATTTTATAAACTTACATGTGTAGCGCGTTTAAAGTAGGCTTATTTATAAACCGTAGTTTCCTGGTTCTAATTTCAACCGAAATGATATGTTGGGCAGTTTTATCTCTTGGTTTACAATTAGGGCATATCGTATTTAAATATTTATCTTTCTTCATGGTCACCATCTACGATGTCTTAAATTAAGCCATATAAGCCAACTTATGGAATAAGAAATGAATAAAAGTTTTAAAAATTCTGGAAATCGATCTCCCCTTCAGTTGTCCCGATTTTAAATCTTACCTCAATCAAGTCTAAGCCATTACATCTGCTCTGAGCCACAAATAGATTGGCCTTATGATCATTTATTTAAATTTTAATATAAGAAGAACCACTGAAAGATTTTAAATTTCCAATTAAACCAGCAACACGGTGTTCAAACGGGGGATGGAAAAGTACACCACAAAGTTCAAATTTTTTTGCGATCCAGGAATGAACCACGTGAATCACTTTACTACTGGGATACTGGGAACGACCCGTTCTTCAAGTGCCTGAGCACTGCGGGTTCCAACTTTTCGTTGGTTTGATCTATAGACATTCAGTAGGACTCCTTGGACGAGGGATCGGCCCGTCGCAAGGCCTCTACCTGTACACAGGACAGCACAACACAGACAGACATCCATGGCTTGAGTGGGATTCGAACCCACGGTCCCAGCGACCAAGCCGTACAAGGCCCAGGCCTCTTTACTACAGCCGAAAGTATCAGAAGTATTATAATCTCTAATAGAATGGAAGTGGAAACGGCGCCACGCTGGATCAAAGGTACGAGAAGTAAGAGTGGAGTATGAATATGTAAATTGCAAACACGAAAAGTAGTCGGCAAACTAAAAACGTGGAGCGAATCTCTGGTTGCTTTTATCCACGCCGTAACATGGCGGCCAAACCCCATGTCTGCTTCCTGACAATGTGCATCCATTTCCGTGTCTTTTTCAGTTCTACTCTTTGTGCCTTCAAACATGTTCTCCTTTATTCCTAGTTCACTCTATCCGGATTTTCTTTTCCGTCCCTTTTCATTCCTCTGCTCTCCGACATGTACCTCTGCCCTCAATTCTGGACCGGGGAACGTCCAATGTGAGTGCCGGAAACTGAAGCTTGGGTGCGGTCCATTTCCGGGTCGAAAGTCCCGTGAGAGAAATGGGATGTCCAGACACAAAACACTGCGGGCATGAGTGGAATATAGACTTGTATAAGAGACTGAAGTTTGGTCTTGACCATTTACACTCGCGACGTGTCTGCGCTTCACGTTCTGCGTGTATTTTATATTTCGCATCGAGTCCGGCTGATTTTGCAAACAATTATCTATTTCATGGTATTAACTTTGCAGCAAAGTTCACTATAAAATAAAATGAAATAAAAATAGCAATAAAAATGAGCGAGGATGTAATAAGGACGAAATCGAGAAGTGAAATAAATACGCAGAAAGGAAAATACGAATATAAAAACATATAACTGAGGAATAAAATAAGAACTAATGTATAAATTTTAAAAATTTTTGAAGTGAAGTAATGAATATTGACGTACTCAGTTTCCCTTCTTGTTCGCGTTATCTTTATTACTTCAGCTGTATTGTTTAATGCATGCTTTCTCAAGTGAATGTGTCTGTTGTGGGAGAGAGACATATAAAAGAGAACTAAGGTGGCTTTAAAACGGAAATTGGTTTATAATTACTCACTGTCATCTCGGTAGAGATTATCATGATTAATATGATATTAATATTCAGTAATATGTGTGTAGCAGCTAAAAATCGGGCGGCTTTTTAGTCTTAAATTCCCTTTATTGGCTCCAGATTCATACATTTTTGTTCAGGATTCTTTGTAATCTCATCTATTATCCACAGTATCAAAGGAGTAAAATTTCACTGTATTCGTGACAGAAAATAAAAGTGGAAACAGCACTAATAGGCTTTAATATTATTATTATTATGATTATTAGTACTTCATTAGTGCAAATTATTAACTAGCTATCTTCCTGGTAGCAGAGCCCGCAGATTCAACACCGACAACACGAAAGCCCGCCACCGGCCACAATCCTGATCCAACTCCATCCATTTGTCATCCCCACAGCCCACCTCCCTGAGGTCCATCTTGATGTCATCCCCCATCTCCTTCTTGGTGTGCCCAGTGATCGTTTTACAGAAAGATTCCCTACCAAAATCCTCTATGTACCCCTTTTACCCCAATGCGTGCTACATGTCCAGCCCACCAAAGCCTCCTAGATTTCACTATCCTCATTATCCTAGGTGACCCATACAGTGACACAGCTTCTCTTTGTGCAGTATTCTAAATTCTCGACTTATTTAATCACTCCTAGGCCCAAATATCTTTCTGAGCACCCTGTTTTCAAACACTTGTAATCTACATTCTTCCTTCAAAGTAAGAGACCATGTTTCACAGCCATTCAAGTAAACCGGCAAAATTAATATTTTACATATACTGATCTTCAGTGTTTTGGATAGTAAACGAGATGATAACAGTTTTTGAATTCTATAAAAATAAGAGTTCCCCCGAATGAATTCTACTCTTAATTTTATTATGGACCTCATTTATATTTGTTATTGTTATTCCCAAATACTTAAATTTTGAAATATTTTTAAATGATGTGTTACGTATAATTGTGTTATTCTGTTATTGCTGATGTTGATCTCATATTACGCCCATGTATTTAGTTTTGTATACATTTATTTCTAGGCATATTTCCTTGCTAGCCTCTAGGAGAGTTTCTGCATTCATTAGTGCAAATAAAATAATTAATATTTTATGACCGACATTTTGCTTTGGCCAGGAGCGTGAAACGCTAATCTATCATGTGCAATAGTCTCAGGAAATATAGATAAAATAAGGAACATAATAGACTGGAGCTGCGAATAAAAAAATACATTCTGTGAGGAATAGATATATCTGCTTTCTCTGAAAACACTAACGAAATCCGCAATCGGAAATGACATTTTTCCGTTGATGTGAAATATATCACTTTTGCATCCATTCGAAATCCCATGTATTTGACCACATGAAATATCAAACCTCATTAATTCACAGTGATATCTATCTGCTGGATAAATCAGTGTGGTCACTTTAGAGATGACAGAAGTATTCATAATTACCACAGAAATGTATGAATGTAGCTCACTTTCACCTTGTCTCTTCAACGACGGATTTGAAAACCATCCACATGCTTTAGCTAAATTTGACTATAACATCCCATAAATGAGATATGCAACCAATTAATTTTATTGTCAGTTCATATGACACGATACTCATTTACAGCTAAATTCCTACTTTTATGTTGATCAGCTAGAATTTAAAGAGACGACTGTGTGTTCATTATGTTTTAGTTTCATAATAGCAGTTTATAATTGAATACCCTAATCATAAATGGTACCTGTACGTACATATCTCAACTAACATTAGTTTTGCAGTACTTTTGTCTCTGCTTTTGTCACCCTAATGTCTGGAAAATAAACTTTTTGCGGCAGGACTTAAGAAAGCTTCAGAATTATGCAATTTTGGGTAAACATTATTGAGCATTAACACAAATGTTTTTTTTCTCCGTGTGTAAAGGCCTGTGACGTACCACGATTGAGCTAAGAGTCTTTTGTTTCAGTGAATTATTAGTTAAGCGAATGGCAGTACAGCAGTTGGAAGTGGATATGTAAATTAGTGCTTGCTCTGGAATATGATTAATGTAAAGATTTGTAACATACTGTGTTCTTCTAAGCAGGCACTTAGTTGTCAGCATAGGCCTATGGTTCTACCAGCTAAATGAAATAGTACCTAGGGGAACTTATCTGAAACTAACATATTGTAACGTAAATACACACGGATACGTACGTATTACGTAGGACATATACGTAGGTATAAACTGCTTCAGTTCACGTCTCTATCAAGATTATGATAAGTGTGACCAAATACCAGTTGTATTTGTCTCTTGTTAATTACTAACACGGTCATCAAGAAACTAACGAGGTCGATTGTTGTGTTCGTATGCAGTGGCAATAGTAACCTTGAGAGTGCTAGGTCGTTACTGAAATACAGGTCTATTGTTGTATAATATTGAGACTACAAAGGTGAAAGTAAACATTTCCCAACAGGGTAGCTTTTAACCTGTTCATCAAGACTGTTCTTCATTGAGAGTATAAAACTGTTTTATAAATAAATTTATAATATGAATTACAAAATGGCTGTCTCTTGAATTTTCTCTTAATTGTTGAGGCAATATTTATGAATGTTCTGTAACAGAAACGATGTTACTACATAAACATGCATGACTTAAATCATCATTTATTACAGCAAGCCCCACGAGTTCACAATCTCTCAAGACTTAGGGCCCCTTCTTATCTACTCGCATGCCACCGAATTATAAATGAGAACAATTTATTGCAAGTGGTTGGCAGTCTACTCCTTGAAACAAACAACATTGACCTTGGTGTCTTCCTATAGCGCGTAGTTTCCTAGCTGTACAAACCAGCCTCACCGGGACTCGAACGCAGGACAATATTTTCGGGTTTTGATCTATAGGAAATCTCCCCCTGGTTTAAGAGTATGAACGTGCCAAATTTGGGCGAAATTGGTTTATCAGATCTGGAGCTATAAGCGAACATACGTACACCATACACATATGAGGTGCGATCGGAAAATTTCAAGACTGCGCGTATAAAAACCCGTACACTTATCTCAGGTATTAAATTCATCCATCACCCTCGAAGTAGTTCCCCTGGGAGTGAACACAACGACCCCAGTGCCGCTGCCAAGCCTGGAAGCATCCCTGGAAATCTTTCTTTATCAGCCTGTCAAGCACCATCTGCGATTCTGCCTGAATCTCTTCTATCGTCTCAAATCGCCTTCCCTTTAGCTGAATTTTCATCTTTGGGAAGAGGAAGAAGTCACACGGAGCTAAATCCGGCGAATAAGGAGGGTGCGGGATGACGGCCAGGGTGTTTGAGGCCAAAAACTGCCGAACTGCTTCTGGTCCTCAGACAGGAGCCTTGGCACAAACTTGGCTGCGATGCGTCGCATGTGGAGTTCTTCCTTTAGAATCAGCTGCCAGGTCCCATAGCCTATCCCAACAATGTCGCACAAGTCGTTGTTGGTACGACGTCGATCTTCGTGAATGGCCTGCCGAATCTTCGTAACATTTTCGGGCGTTGTGCTCGAAGATGGTCGTCCAGAACGCTCGTCATCATGGACAGAGGTTCGGCCATTTTTAAAACATGAATGCCACATAAAAGTTTGTGAACTACCCATTGCGGACTCCCCAAATGCTTGCTTTAGCATTTCATAGGTTTCCGTAGCCGTTTTGGCGAGTCTTTGGCAACATTTGATGCACACGCCATTCCGAAATCGCAGGAGGGTCGGTGTAATGCACTACCAAAACGCCCGTAACTAAGAAACAAATGCTAATTCGATGATGCCGGCTGGCACACTGATTTACTATGAACGTAGGCCGCACCCCCTAGCGGCAGAAGCTCGTACTACATCCGGTTCGCCCTCTATTGACACAGTCTTGAAACTTTCCGATCGCACCTCGTATGTCCACAATTTCAATTTATATACAACGTACGTGATTATGGATCTCATACCATAGTCTTGTCAGTGAACAGATAGAGAGAGAGGCTCAGTGCACCAAGAGCTGTCTCCCGGTTTTGAAAGCCTCGAAGTGAGTGGAGGTGGTCACAGACGTAGTACAACCTCTTACGTCTGCTCCCACACGGAATATAAGCCAAGAGATAATGGTAATAACAGTGTATTACAGTGACGCTACGTAATACGAGAGGTTCTAATAGTGGGAAGGCAACAAGGCATGCAGACATTAATTGAATCTTGTTTTCAATCAGCAGAAACTTCATACTTTAATACAATATTCCGTGGTTTCAGGAAATGGTGGAAACTAATTTGTTTCGTATTTTTATTGGTTTAAATGAGGAATGGGTTTAAGAGGTAAGAAATAAATTGTACTGTTCCGAAAAATTGGTTCCATGCTATGATGCAAAATACAGTAAAGGCATTGAAATTTACAACGAAAATGACAAATCTCTACCCCAGCGTCACATTGCTGGTAGAACTCCGCAGCTCAGTAATTCATTTACCAAGGATTTCGAATTTATTAAACCTCTACCTTCAGCCGTGTTCTTAGAAAATCGTACCAGCGTTGTGCTTGAACACACAGTGGCCTAAACGTTTCTGCCATTAAATTAGACGTCTAAATGAATTTAAATATTGTGATTCTTTATTACTTCTGTAATCCTTTTCTGTAATTGGCGTACATACCATCAGTAGGCACAAGCCTCTTGTCTGCCAACAGTTTTCGGCAAAATTACATTTAGCTGCGTAATTACTCCACTTAAATTCGTGTAGTTTTCAAATATGGCAAAATTGATATAAGGATAGTTTTTCATGGGTGTGTCGCCATCATTTAAAGTCAGAAAAGTTTGCTGGAGTCGTTGTTGCTTAAGTGATTATGATTTCTGAGAACGTAGAGGTTCAAGATGAGTAATCAATACAATTTTCTAGTGTGTGATTGCGTATTCAGAGAAATTACCCGAAACTGCATAAACCTAGGATAGGGGTAATACTACGAGGGTCGCTCATTAAGTAATGCCCCACATTTTTTTTCTCAGCCAATAATGAAGATAGAAAAGTGCACTTTTACATGCTTGAGATTTGATGTTTCCCGCGTTCGTGTACGGAGTTTCAAATGATTCCAACCGATAGCGGAGCTGTAGTGAACTGTTAAAATGGCGTCTGTGAACGACTCTCGTTACAAGCAACGAGCTGTAATTGAATTCCTTGTTGCTGTAAGTTTGTTTATATATATACTCATTGACGATGAAATTATGTTAACTAATGTGCTGTTAATTCCCCCGGAATGATCTTAAATTAACTGTACTGAATTAATGAAAATTAGGGGCTATATATGTATATGTTTTCCCGTAATAAAAGAGACAATACATGGGGAGGAAACAGTTGTGAGCGCAAATTTCTTCTGCAAAAGTTGTGATAATTTGACTTTGCCACTTGAATATTAGCCTATAGTTACAAGGCATATGAGTTATTCAGTTAAACTAATGTGTATCCAATAACGGTTAGAAAATGAGATAACGATCACCCGTAGGATTTTGACGAAGACAAGGGATGTAATCAATTTTAGAGAGGGCTGAAATAGTAGTATTTCTCTCTAGGATGCCGCCGGACGATGTAATCAATTCCCAGGCAGGCCCATTCGCCCCAGGTGCGAGCAGTGATTGCCGTATTTACTGTTCCGTCATGGAATAGGATCCGAGGACGATTTAAAAAGTCACCCCCCAATAAAAACCGAAGCAACATCTCATCACTCAACTACGGGGTTTCCCTTTCTATGATACGTTTTAATCACTTCCTACATGTATAACGCCCCAATTTTACAAACATTGAAATCGTTCATTACTGGTAGACAACTCGAAATTGCATTTAATTTGATTGTTCTTATATCTAGAATTTTTAAATAATCGAGTACTTATATTGGTTTTGGACGATGTATTTAAAGGCTTGTGTTTCACTTAAGGAAGCTTTAGTAGTATTAAAAATATATTAAAATTGGCCGTCAATCACAATATAAGATAATTAAAAGATTAAAATATCAATTTTCGTTCCGTATCGAGTACTCGATTTACATACGGAACATTTACGACATGTTTCGGCTATCATAGAGCCGTCATCAGGTGTTATGTTATAAACTTTTTTACTGAATTACTGATTTTTAATGATTTTTAGTTTTCATTTTCAGTACCTTGACCCCAACCCTGACAAACC
>NW_019060444.1:495221-540738 GCF_000696155.1 Zootermopsis nevadensis
AAAATGATATTTTAATCTTTTAATTATCTTATATTGTGATTGACGGCCAATTTTAATATATTTTTAATACTATTTAAATAAATCACAATATGACGCACCTACAATATCTTATAGAAGCTTTAGTAACTACTCAGGTCAATTGAAATCAGTAATGCTACTCATAACATTGAATATTTGCTGGAGGAAAATGTGAAAAAATACAGGCATAATGGGAAATTTTTATAAAAGTCAGTTTAATGACGCTTTGTTAGTGACGGTCAAGTAATCCAACCTGAGGGACTTTCTTATCACGATAATTGATATTGAGCACGGAAGAATGTGTTAAATCGTGATCTTGAAGCTTATATAGATAGTTTAGTATACCAGTCTTATTTTTGAGCCTTCCGAATATTTATCGAATTCAAAGAGATGCAAGGAATGAAATCATGAATCAGATCTGAGACAATCGCCCGTAGGACTATAACACCTACTTAGAGACAGCTAATGCCACTTGCATTATATTGACTTATTTTTTAACATTGCTTGTTTAAAAGTTGATAAACTGGAAACTTTCAGTGTGAAAAAGAACGAAATTATAACTGATGAATAATTATACAAAAAGCTTAGTCCGTATGGTAAACAGGCTGCGCTTATGAACTGTGTGACCACACAAACATGTGTAATTTTAGTTCAGTACACATAATTTGAATAGCTATAAAACAAACAGCTTCCATTTTCTAATATTTAGAAAATCGCCATTATATTTTTGACGTCCATGGATTAGAGGTAATTGCTTTGGCCATAGATAAATAACTCAGTATCAGTTTTGTACAGGCTATTTTTATTTACAGGTTGTGTAAAAAAATAAAACGTAATTAAATCTTGCATAATTTTGAAATAGATGATTTTGTTAATTACCACGGTGTTTTTAATCCGTGTTTTGTTACAGCAGTTTTCAGTGTTAAAACACTGGAATGTGTATAAACAATTAATCGCAATCACTAGTATTTATGTTTAAATGAATTGACCGTACATCCAAGTTTAATATGTCTGTCTAATAAAAGTAATACCAACGACTGTTTTATGAAATGGAGCTTTAACTTTTGTATTTGGAAACACGGGAATGTTTTCTCGATGTTATGTTAACTATATTATATTCAAGGAAAACACACTAGAGTTAACCGCATCAGTGACAACAAGCGGTTGACATATAGGTGCAGATTTTATGTTCATCCGTGCTGTTGATCACTGCATGAAATGCTAGTCAAAACACATTCATTTTCTCTTGAAACATTAATTTATTTGAATCATACAGATAGTATAATTTGGTTTTCGCTTGGCCAGTCTCAATGACCGTTCCAACATATAAACAGCATTACTACTGTACATGGGCCTTTATTGTGCATAATAGTAATAACTGATATTGTACTAACCCAACGTTCCTCATGACGTTATAGTGACGTAATCGGTCACATGATGTTAGATGCATTCTGGTGTGATGATTGTAATTTGGTCAGAACGATGAAACGATAATGAGAATATTCAACAAAACCTCATCCCACCTTCCTATCCACCCACGCGTTGTATCTATGCGAACAACACAGTAATCAAATGGGGAGAAACCATAAAATTAAAACACATACACCAGGACATCCCTTCCTACTTCTAGTCCAGATGTGGTTGTGGACAACACAAACTGCCTCTCCTATCCCGATATTCAACCTGCAGTAACAAAACATCTTCCACTCTTACGTAATATACCCCATTAAAACACAGTACATTTGCTTTTATTTTCCATTGGTATCTTCCTAAAGCACCATATTACAGTTTTGGTTGCTACGTGCTTTATTAAAGTTTCCGCAGTAGAAGCAGGAGAGATTATGTAAGTTTAGAACCAACAGATGAAGCAAAATTACGTTGTGAAATGAGGTTGGTTAGTGAATGTGAGACAGGATAGGAAGTCTATTGAAGGGATTAAAAGCAGGAATCCTGTCTCATCTGCGTCTAATCACAGTTGTAATTGTTGCATATGTTTATCTCCTCTGCACTGGAAAATTTAGTTTTGAGATTTCAGGTTCTCACGGCTGCGAATAAGAAATGTTTCTTTTGAATTGTTGCGCCGTGTAGTCTGGTAGACGTTTACCAACGTTTCAGAGGAGCTTGCTGTCTCCATCATCAGGGTGACTGCCCAAGCACCTCTGTACCTTTCACAAATTATTCTTTGTAGTGATTTTTCCGATTATTTCTACTGTTAACTCGTTTGGTGGATTGTTCTTTTCCGCTTGATAACAAAGACTGAATAAGCTTGCTACGACTGTGAAATAAGTATTTAAATGAAATATAAACTTGTAAAGTCAGTATAAAATGCTACTTTTTCTTGAAGATTACAATTGTACCGAATTCCCAACCTCTTTATGCAGCGCCTGTTCTATTTCAGAGGTTGGAAACCGTTTAAACCACAAAGCTCTGTATTCTTTTGTTTTCCCAGCCATTTCTTCTACAAGTATGTGTGATTTATTCATTGTCGTGATCTTTATCAACAATTAATAGCCTCAGTCTGATTATAACATAAAATCGTAATTATCGTTACCATCCCTCACGGACACTTACATTATTCAAGTCTTCTGAATTAAATTTACACGATCTGTGGAATTAATTGAAAAATATGAGGAGAATAAAATGACCTGGAATAAGAAATATCAGTGCTACAAAGGTACTGTTTATGTGGCGTATTTCGAAGTAGGATTATTTAATTACTCTGTGTAATTAATTTGACAGGGGGAGGTACTTATTATTAGAAAGAATGTGTAAAAACTCATTTTTTATATTTCAGACCCTTCGTTACAAACTTCACAGTTATAAAGAAATTCCAAACACACAATAGTAATGGGAAAAGGGGAATAAGACTATCTGTTGAGCGAAAATTACTTATTATTTTTATAGAAACAAACAATTTGTTGAGGGATGTGTAAGTTGTGAGTGAAGTGGGGAGGCTACTCACAGAGTGGATAAGGTAAGGAAACTTCAGCCCCTAATGCTCTACCCTAAGATAATAACTTCAGAACAGGACGTACATGGTGAATGGAAATAAGAGGGTGGCTGAAGGGGAGGTAGTTACCAAGAATAAGCCTCAAGGGAGAATCACACAATGAACGGAAATGGGGAGTGAATGTAACATTACGGAATCAGAACAGAGGAGAATTCTTTCTGTTTGTGCCTTACAAATCCACATTAAACTTCCTGTAATCTAACAGAACAGAAAGGTAGACTTGAACGGTTTGTAAGTATTGCAAAGTGTGTGTGTAATCATACTGGGTCCAACACTTGATGATATATACACTATTTATCGTATCGTTACCAGTATGTTGAAGTACTCGATAATTGTCTTAAGCTTTTAATCCACATTGCGTAGATTTTTAATTTTATCATTTTAAGAACTGTGTATTGAAAGATGAACACATTTAAGAGGGTTTATAACTTCCTGGTTTCCCGATGTTTGTCTTAGAATTCTATACGTTTCAATACTACTTATCACCACCAACTTCGTTGAACGTTTGCAACATTGCGTAAAGCGAAAATAAAGTAGCAACTTGTTGATTGTATCTGGAATCGCAAGATAATTATGAGATTAATTTAAATATTTATTGCTATATTTTCTTGTAATGACCTCCATTCATAAAGAATTGATCCAAGTTTTATCGTACTTTAGTTGTACTGTCACTTTGCATTTCATTTCGTGTAGCATTTCTCTCTTATTCGTATGCAAAAATTTGTTACTGTCAGTTATATCATTGTGCAGCATATTGCACATTTGTCTGTCTGCTTCGATTCTTTATTTACATCGCTACTCCCTGTTGGAGGCGGAAGGTAGACAAAGCGCGCACAGATTAACAGAAGAGCACTGATAGCTTTTATGTAGTTAAAAGATGCCAGTGGAATATAGAAGAATGAAACAGTAAGATGAAAAGAAATTTTCTTGGCGATTTAATTATCAAACAATTGGTAAATAACGTTAACATTTAATTTATAGTACTGGTGGCTCTATGTCCATTAAGAGAAGATTGATGTTACTAGTACTTAAGTATACCTGTTTCATAATATAGTTATTGGTGCAGGGCTGGCGTTCTTACATTGCTCAGATGTAAAATTTAAAGAAAAAGTACAACTTGCAAAATACAACTTTTTTTCTTAAGGAGTAAACAATTATTGGTCTATTTGTGTAAATTATCAAAATAGATTATGTCCGGCTTCTGTAATAAACACGTCCGACTAGGCCCAGTCTCCAGTTATGGACAATTAAGATGGATCATAATAGAGCCAAACAGTATCCAACTGGAAAATAATATAAATTATATTTGTCTGCTCAAGGTCAATTCTTAATTTATTTTAATTCTATATTTTGCAGTTGAGATCTAAAGATGTCTGCGGGTTGTTTTTAAAGTGGGATGTAAATACAGGCGTCTCAAAAAATTGTATACACAATGACAACTTAGGTGGCCTTTAGGCAGTTGCTGTTTGTCGTCAGGTGTGCCGCAAAGCTGACGGTGGTCGTCTTGTTCACTTACATTGGATTCGCTAATTCACTAAGAGCCAAAGCTGACGTGTGTAATGATTCAGTTTATTAAAATGTATTTATTTTATTCATTTAATATGTGTATACAATTTTGGGAGGCTCTGCATATAATTCTTAATGCTTTATTTTGTTGTTATTTTTGTAATACAAAAAAAATTGTGACAGAATATTAAAGTATATTAACGTCACCGGAATATTTTATATAAGCGTAAAGTTTCGTGGATCTCTTAAGTCATTCCTGGTGAATGACGGGAAAGAAAGTTTTGTTGCTATAGACCACGACTATTACCTCTCCAGCCCTATAAACGCCATTATATACGTGTATAGTAATAACTAGTACTAATTTTGCAAAAATGGTTGAAATTTATTCAAGATTGTCAAAAATCCGTAGAAGTAAACACACTGGAAATATGGTCTAGGTGTGACTTAATATGCATTTAGCTGTGATAAGTTTGAAGGTTTTCTTTTTATATCTTTCTTTTCTAACGCGACAGTAACAGACATATTCTTATCCTTCGGTTGTGTTGAGCAATGGGAAGATGTCGAAGACGGAACCTCAACAAATAATCATTTAGATGAAAATAAAAGCTTTGGAAGGAAATGAATGGTAGACATAGAGATGGCATTGTTGGAATCCGCTTCTCTCTTCAGCATTGACAGACATATCGACCTGCACTGATCATTTATTAGCCGTGAACAAGATGGATAGATTGTCTCACGAACACTTGTCTGATCGTCAAGCTGCGACTGAGTGACGGGATCTCACGCTGCTTAGTACAGTCCACTCTGATACGTACGGAACACCCGCTGAAAATTTTACGAATATACAACGCAGTGACAAGCTACTTATATTGCTACAAAATGGTGACAAATGTCAAAAGAATTAAAATGATAGAATTTTAAGTCAGTGTTGCATACAATGGGCAATTTTGGTCATAGCTTTTCCGGAATCGTCTGTTAGTGTACAAACACCAACACAAATATTAAGAACAGTTTGCAAATATCAACGCCCAAGATAAATAACGCTAGACTTACTGTGAGTCTAACTATCTGGAATGTAAATTTGGAGAGAGATCTGTCATGTTACGTGCTTGTATGTCTGTGACAGAGCCATCAAGTTTCCTCCTACTGTGCTATATAATTTGATATAATATGTTGCGGAAATATGTTATACACAGAATATGTTTTGTAGTGAAATTATTATTGCATAATTAGGGTGTTTCCACAATGGTTCGGAATGAGAAGTTAAGTAATTCGCTGTGTAGTCATTTCTATGACCCAACTACGAACGACTGTACGTTGTATCTTTTTAAATAGGAGAAGTACAGAAGGCAGATCTGATCAAATTATATTTTATTAAAACATGATCCGAATGGAGGGCAACATTATTTAGAGGCAGTTATTATCTACCACGTACACATAACCCTATAAAGATATATAATTCTAAATATATGTGCCTGTATGTATTTTGAACTCCTTAGAATATTGAAACATTTGTGTGTTCTAAGCTGTAATATTTGAAAATGGATTGTTGGATAGATGGAAAGGTAAAATGTGCACAGAATTTACACATTTATTTTTAATGAATGTATGGCTACAGCATTTTGATTTTGGGGTTATCCTAGAAAGATGGAGACAAAGAAAATTCATTTTTCGGATATGTATATTTGTGTATTATTATTATTATTTAATGTTCGAGAAATTTCACTTTTCACTCTTTGTAGCCTTGTTATTAAAACAGTCGTTTTAATCCAGTCGGACTCTACAAACTTTTTTCTCAACACCGAATTCAAGGGGAGTCCAAACTCTCCTGAAAAAACACTGACGGTAATAGTAACTATACGAACTAAAATCGTTAACAACAATTTAGAAACCGTTTCACGTTTAGTTGGCTTATTTTTGTCACCGGTAAAGGGCTAAATGTTTTTAATTTTACTACGCATAATAGAAATATATCATGGTCCAATTTGAATTTCCCGTGGTTGTAAGTACGACCGAAGTTAGGCAATCCAGTTTCTTCAAGAAAGTAGAAGTGTGTCTTGGGCTCTGTTTTGTAGGTCCCCTAAGCTGTCGTATTAATGTGTCCATGCAAAACAGTTGCTTCCCATGGGAGAAATTCTACTGATTTGAAAACTCTAGAGAAGGGAGTAACCTAAAATAAGGTACAGGATTCCCTACAGGCTTATATCTTCGAAAGTTGGAGAATTATACAGTATGAATAGCGGTATGCATGCCTTGAAACTACAGAAGTTTCTGTGTCACTGTACTACATTTTCAGGAGAACTGAACAAATTCCTGAATAATGGAGGTGTCTCGGAGTTTTGCTTGTAATTCATTCGGTAGTGGAAACGGCTGTAGTAGGAGTGTTGTTGACTGAGATGAGGTGAGGATGGAATAAGGAACATTGAATCTGCAATTCTTTGATCAGGGGTGTACTGACTTCTCTCTCATACTGACTGCAAATTGTTAATTAATTAATTTCACATCTTTAGAGAGCGAGGTAGTTTTCGAGAAATTGATAGTCGCTCAGATAAACAAATTTCCCGCGTTTTATGAACCCGAAAGTTCATGACCGTGTTTACAAAATCCTGTCATCGGTCGGTATCCTGATTAATATAGTCGTGAATTTTGGTGGGTAGCTGAGTGTTTTATATGGAGTTGGTGGACTTTCTTGTTCTGTTGAACAAGAGAGAATTAAAACTACAATTTAAGATTATACCATGCGAAGTTTTGTCTGTGCTTAATTTGAATGTAAACTTCTCAATATTTTATGACAGTAATTCAAAAAATGAATGTACTAAGACAGTCATATTCTTCGCGTAACGATGTGATAGCTTTTGTGGAAAGAACCACATTTTAATATTTTGCCATTTCTTTAACTAAGCTCTTTTTGACACATTTTATTTACCGACAGTACAGTGTAGTTTCCTCTGAAGGTTATGGGCCTGAATATGGACAACGAGTGCACGAATTTATAGTAAACATATATTTTGATGTTTGGGAAAGAACGTTCAATTAAATCGTCATTATATCCGCAACATGACGCTGAAATACAGCTTTATTAATATGTTAATTTATTATTAATTAAAGGCGTGACTCAAAATCACTATTTACGTTGTCTCCTGTCTGATGTATTTATTTTTGTGTGGCAGCTGTAAGAGATTCAAGTTTTAAAGTCTCTTCTTTTTTAACTCGAAAATGTGAACGGTACTTTCCAGTGTTAGGAAACAGACGTATGCAAGTTTTCAAACAACAATGAAATACAAATGGACGTGAAATACCGACGTTCTTTTGTCATTGTTGTTGAAAACGGCTTCATGTAGCCTATAAAATACTCATATTTCAGCACAAGTTTTCCTGATGACTAAGAAAGAAATAAAATGAAATGTGTCAGCCTCTCGACTTTCAGGAAAGTATGGCAGCCGTTGACTGATCGCTCTTACACCCCTGTCCTAGATGATGAAAATTTCTACGAGCCAAAAGTTGGTGTGTTGGGTTGCCTGGAACAAGGGAAAGGGCTTGATTATTCTGAGAGGGAGACAGAAAATTCGATTACACAATCTATTGCCGAGTGTGGGCGGTAATGAAACTGACGAAACACAAATTACATTTTCTGTTGTTCCTGCACCTCTAACTTTTTGTGTCCCCTTTTCCTTTCCACCTATTCCGTTTCCTCTTCCCTAATCTTCGTTGAAGGGAGACAGAGAGAGAGAGAGAAAATGTTTCACTTTGGATGGAAGCTATTCGCTTCTTCTCGCAAACTTGACTCAGCGCCCAATTGCTACTCTTCTGAGTGATTATTGACGGAAATTTGTTACTTTCTGTGTACTAATTCGTTTAGTTGGCGTTTCTCGAAATCTAATTGTCTTTTATTTTACTCACCAAAAGTTACAAAATGTTAGCGTTGGGAGGAAATTTATATTAAGTACTCTTCCTCTGAGAAAGTTTGCTGCAGACAGACTTTTCCAGAAAAGGGATTGAGTGACAGACTGTCACCATAACACTTCTTAACTCAGTATGGTATGTGGTTTCTTGAAACGTTCCTACGTAAAAGAAAAAAATAAATATGCAGGATGCATATTAGATTAATGTACTATAAGTTTATGCTTGAAGTAAAAAGGTAACATTCAAGTAAAATGTTCGTATTCTAAGCCTAATTTCTCCTATTTGGATGAAATAGAATTAACAAAATAAAACCCTCCGAAATCTTCGCATTTGCCTGTGATTTGCCTTGAAATTGATGCTAATTCCAATAACATTTGAAACCTATATATATATATATATATATATATATATATATATGTTAGTCGGAAGTTATTGTATTGATAATCACGTATGTGACGTGTGTGACTGCTACGGCAGTATTGAGTTTTAAGAGCAGAGAATTATTTAATATTGAACATCCTTCAGATGTTTGCAACGCCTTGTTTGTGGCATAAGGTCTGCCTCACACTTACATTTTTGGTATGTGAATTTACATCAGTAGATTTGATTCTTTACATTTCTCATGGTGTGTGATTTTGCTGACGAAAGTGTTTAGATCAAAAAATATCTCTCTGCTTTCGAATGATACTTTTTATGAGTAGACGTAATCACCAACAGAACGTGTTGTAATTGTTACTTTTAGTAATACATTACTTGTCTTGTAAGGAAGTCGTGAAGACTCATCATTTAATTTATGCTGCTTGAGAGAAGTGGGATGGTTCTCCAGGACGAGAATTATGGGTTGATAGCGAACGATAAAAAAGAAAAGAAACTACAAGCTTATTTACTTGACGTATGTAAACGCAAAGTTTGCTAGGAACATGACTGACTCTCCTATGAAATGTCCGCACCTTTCAAACAGCGCTGTTGCCGTTCTGGCACCTGTAATTCTAGAATTCAAAAATTACCAGTTTCCGTACTACTTGGTCCATTTCACAATCCACCCATAATTACAATGAATGTTATTATTAATGCGTGATTTCATGTTATCTTAATTGCTTCATTTAAATTCCAGTGCGGTACCTTCAAAGGTGTTCCGGTTGTAAAGTATCCTCCCTAATTCGTGGTTTATAACCATTTTTAACTCTGACGCTTACATAAAACTCACTCGCCTTCTTCAATAATTTTTGACTGACACTGGAGAATTTTGACTGTAGCTTCTCATGAAATATCAACATCCAAATTGTGAAAGAAATATAAGTTCTAGAATACAGTAGAATATGTATTTGGATAATATTATTTATATCGAGAACCAGTTGGTCTTGCAACTAAGGTTCCTAAAGCAGACGCAAATTTCTTGTTTTATGCTTCCATCGATTCAGATGTGATGATATTACGTCCATCTATATGCTGACTAATGAAGTCCACGTTTCTGTCTACTAAACCTTGCTATTCGTAAATGTATTTTAAAATCCACTATCTTTCTTCTGAAAACTTCGAGTGAATCTGTATGGCGTAAGGCTATATAAATCTCAGAAACAGCTAAAGCATCGATAATGTGTCTCGTTTGGATCACGGTGTTAGTTTCTTGTTGCACTCAGTTAGACGCAGTTACTTGTAGCCTTCGTCTTATAGCTGACTAGCGCCTGCTGTCGGTATATAGGCTCGCAAATAAATTACGTGTATTAATAAAACGCTGTCGAGGGTGGAAAGAGGAAACGAATGTGTTTCAGTCGCCAATTAAAATTTTCTCCTTCGCCCTTCTCATCTCTCCCGTTGAGAGATTTCGTATAGTTCAGCAGACTGTAACAGAGAATTTCCGCTTGAGAGGTAGCTTTATTTTGATATAGCCTGGGATGTGTCATCTCAGCTGTTCATTTTATATAGAATTAAAGTTATATCTTCAGTACTTACGTTCTCCTTAAATCACGAGTTTTATATTTGCCACCAAGGTCACATTTTCAAACAGTGGATAACCCTAGGTCCTAACCTCAAGTAAAACATATCCCTTCGTGCTATAATTTTAAAGTACTGGCTCTGTCAGAATTTTTGAGCGGCATTTGAGGAAAATTATAGGCGTATTTGCATTTCTCATGATTTCCTGCGTTCCCTGTCTTGGTAAATTAAATAAGGAGCACAGGCAGCATTGGTTTCTATTTTAATATAAGAATAAATTATAAATTAAAAATTTAGTGCTTCATACTCGTTATAAAGCAGAAAAATTTGCGATATACAAGATTTTGTGTAGATTAAAGTACACGGACTTCGATTTTTCTCCTGGGTCATTTGAAATTCTAACGTCGGTTAAGATGTCTATGTTAATCTGGGTACCATTAAGTTGTGGGTTTGTAGATAGGTACCATCATTTCGGGGTATAATCTAGCCTCCATCATCAGAGACTTGTTTGTTACTCTCTTTATAGAACCGGAAGCTTTATAAAACAAATTTCTGTATTTCACCACATCGGAAACAAGAGTTCGATTTATATTCTTAGAACCGAGTTTATATCAAAGTGATCGATCAGTAGGAGTGCTGTTTTGCCGTCCAGTACTTCCTTCTCGTTCCCTTTACACAAGCTTGCTGTTTAATATTCACTTATAGCGTTCTTATAACATGTAAATATCTTTGATTTACCTAATTATGCTGATGTCACTATGAAATTAAATCGAAACTGTTTCTTTTACAACATTTGCAATTACCCACGCTTTGAACATTTCTCTTGGTTCTGTCTTTAAATTACATCAAACCGTCCCAATTATTCACAATGAGAGATGAGTTTCATATTTGCATAAAGTAACTGATATAATTGTAATTTAATATGCATTTTAGACATTTATTATTATGTACTTGCTAACTTTAAGTGTGTTTAATATTTAGAGATAATTAGTGTGCAGCGTAGAGTACTAATCCTGTGTGACTGCAGCTGTGGAATTTTTGGTGTTGTAGGGAATGAGGTTAATAGCCTAATAACTGTCTGTCTCCTTCCATCCCTAACAAAGTTGCAGGATTTAATTCCTGAGACGGCATTGACTTGAATTATTTCGTTTTTGAGTGTTTGCTTTCTCTATAATAACTTTTCCTTTTGGGCCATTTAGAAATTAAACTGCTGTTATTAGCCTTGTAACCATGGTTTATTAATCCGTAATTGAGAACATATGACTGACATTAAAGGCTAGTTTAAATAGTTTGAAATATTATCTGCTATAGATCCAAACTATCTACAATTCAAGAAGACAGAAAACCGTATAAAATGTGTGTATATAATTTATAAAATAATGTAATCTCGTTCCTTATTGCAGTGGTTTCGAATAGTATGTAGCTTAAAACCTAAAGTAACGTGACTAAAACAATTGGACTATAAATAACAAAATTATGCAGTTTATTCCAAAAATGGCCTTAACATTTCTAAACGTTGAAATTAATTCTCCGTTTCATATAACTTCAAAAAGGTAACAATTGTATCCGCACGTAATTCTGTTTTCATGTTTGCTGTCCCACAATCAGTACTTTCTTTTTAACTGATTTTTATATTTATTCGTCTTTACCAGTTTACGAATTTTCATAAAACGTAAAGTAATTTTGAAGAGAGGTGTACAAGAACCTGCCCTTTATTCTTAAATACGTCAGGAGTCAAATCGAAGTTTAAATTATACAGTACTTTGGACTGTAGTGTGAACAAACATAAGTTTCCTTAATGTTTTGTTTTAAGCGCCATAAATTTGATAAAATGTTTTGTAATTTAATCTAATTACACCCTATCGCTTCATTGATATTTAGAAAATGAAAATATTCAAAGGGGAATGAAAGCTGTTTATTATCCTAGATACCGTGTTTAGAAACTCTACAGGCGAACGAGAGAACTCGACTTACACAGTTTTCACGGATTTGGTAGGCTTAGGGATTCTACTTTCAAAGTGTGGTTTTCATAATTTTAATCAAAACTCAAGCGAGCTCCGGTAAAGTCCTTTAATTAAACCACGTAGTTACCCCTCAGTCCTACTCGATTACCAATTAATTATCACTTAAAATTCGTTATGCTTCCCGGACGCCATTATAGTACTATGTTATGCTGTAAGAAAATGTTCCGTGTCGTATGTACTTGACCGAATAGCTACGGTTTGGCCAAGAATAGTTCTGTTCCTGACAGTGCAATCGGCCGATAGTTTCAAATGGGACTACTCACTTAAGACTACGTGAAAATATGGCGCATTCTACAAAGACAAGGTGTACGAATGTAACGTGATACTAAGCAGGGTGCTGTGTTGAATCACGAATTTTGAAACCATACATCATCCGGCAACTAATTTAGAGAACCAAAAGTACTAATATTAATACAACGGAGAAACCCCACGTTGAATGTTTATTTAACTGCCATCTTCGTACTCATCGCTGTGAGAACCTCGAATCCTAGTATATATTTTTTAGATGCTAACATCCGTTCCTTCAACTCCGCTATTATCACAGTCTTACGCATCAGTGTGTTAGACTACGTACAAACGTAAGAAGATATGGATTATATCGTCTATATTATAGCCTCTGTAACCACACCGTCTGCTTAACCGATTTTCTGCGGTTATTTGGTTTGTCTCTCTCGTTTTTCCGCCAAACGTTGACGTTGATTTTGCAGCTCAGACTCTATAGCGTTGAAATATAGGATGGTACTGAATACTGAACAGGAACAAAATGTGGAGGGAAGCTGTCGTGGTCAAATTTGAGGTTACCATTCCTCCATTTTCCTATAGGAACTGAGAGAAACCACGAAAACCCTCAGGTAGCAGACTTATTTTTGTGGTATACAGTACTATCTCGGTACAAGATCTGGATTTCTCAGTTTAGCGCAAACAATTATTGCTTTTTGCAAAAGATTTTCTTTGAGGCATTTAAAAGTAATCAATCAAGAACTGAACTAAGGGCTAATTGTAGAAGTACACTATAAAATTGTCCCCATTATATTTATAAAAGTCTACCATGATAATCCTTTACGTACGCATCAGAAAACTAGGGATCTTTAAAAGCATTCATATAAGTATACTTACCATTTTTATCAATATACGTACGCATCGTTACAGAGTTTCTTAAGTGAGAAATAATGAAAAGTTTGAATGAAATAATTGGCTTCGAAGTTTCAACTAAGGACACTTTAAATGAAATGAAATGAAATTGTTGCTCTGAAAATTAATTCCGAGGAAACAGTACCCTTATCCTTGCGGAACTTGGTAAGACGTATTGCTAGCAAGATAAACAGAGAGAGAGAGGTTTCCGACAGGCGGAGGAAGCTTCACATAAAGCGACATGATTAAGACACAAGGTTGAGAGAGAAGACAAATTTGTTTAGCGTATACGACACGGATTGCGAAGAAAATTAGCCACACACCATACGTTCAGTTTTGTTTGCCTTCTTGATCAATGAACCAGTTGTTCAGTCCAAACAAGAATTCGCGTGCGCTTATTTCTGTGGTAACGAAGGAATGCTAGCGGCATGTGCTTTGGTTGTGTGTGATTTGAATTGAGCCACATTACTAACAGCGAAAGTCAGTCTGATTGGTACCAATCTGGGTACGGTTTGGCACATTCGTAAACTCACTTAAGAGATACAGGTTCCGCTATTGGCCGGGACAAGTACGTCTTGAGGGTAGGCGTATCTGCACTACTCCCGCCTTGTCCTCGTTTAGTTTAATAAGCAGCAGAGCTTTCCGAAATAACGTTATACGCATACAGAGATTACCAGGAAAATCCTGAGCTGAGAGTATGATACAAAAAAGTAGCTGTTACGAATTGGTAGCGACCAATTTAAACGTAAAAGTGTCACACGCCTGGAGGGACTGAGGATTAGTACGGGAAACCTTGGCTTTAAAGCCACAGAGATTAAAATTTCTTATCTACAGAAAGCAATCTGACGCATTATCGCTACACGATTCGATTGTCTTTGTTTTAAATTAAGCGTGTTTAATTTTAAGCATTGTGCTGTGACGCACTAGATATTAGCATATTCATATATAGTCATAACGACAGAAGACATGTTTTTTAAGTTTTTGGAGGGTTGTCACTTTATCGTAATGAAATTGTAAATGTGGGGAAAATTTATTTTTGATATCTCAATCTCCGATTATTTTGCTGCATTACATTTTTACAGCCATAAATCTAGTAGCAACTTTGTAAGGATCTTATAACACGATTGAGTTTTGGAGGCTGGCTGCATCGCAGCGTTTCGAAAGAACATAATGTCGATATAATCATGATGTTATTCCTGGCCGGAGTGACGCCTGTTAGGAATTGTACTGTAGATATAAAGTAAATGTAAGGACAAGGCCACGAGTATTAACCAATCAGATCCATGAATGGAGCTGAAAGATAAGTACATATTTATGGTGAATTACTGACTTGACAGCCGTTAAATTTTAATCTGTTTGTCTCATATAATTAGTGTTCTGTCGTTAACGCGGGCCCCTTATTAATCGAAGACATTAAAATAGAGTATTTTCAAAATCACATTTTATCTACTACCATTTACAGAAGACTGAGATGATATACAGGCCTACTAATTTTGTTTCGGTAGAAATTATTTATTTCTATTTAAAATGTGATATACCTATAGTTACACATAATACGTACCTCCAGAGAAAGAATAACTTCGATAACCTGTTTTATATAAAATTGATATGAATGGATACTGAGATCAGTAATAAAGTGTGTGGGATGAATTCCAACTGTGGTATTACGAGGAGGATTTCAAATGAGGAAACAGATACTACAGCACAAACCTAAATGGCAAAGAGATGTAGCAATACTTCCAAAGAGACTGACAGCGCAGTCATGAAATCATAAAGGCCTGGGGCGTGAACATGTCAATTTTCCTCATTTGGTACGCTCAAGAAATTGGTGGTGGTGGTAACGTTGAAGAACATTGCATCAGTAGTATTAAAACATTGTATAATACGTCTGAAAATTAGTTAAATAACAGTCACTCTTAATAAAAGAGAGACTCTGAAGAGACCATGTTCCTAACGAGGCCACCGATACCTAGCTTGTGATTTAGCTTTATAACCCGAGAGATACAGCACTACTGTACTTGGGGAGAATCTGTGCGTTTTGCCTACATTATTATTTTGGGGGTAGATCGAAAACAGACACAACCACTATGTATGTAAACAAGACATTACCCACGGAGAAATTAGACAGCGAGCTACAAAGTACTGCCACTGGGAAATAATGTTTATAGTGTGGACAGTGTATGCTTCCGTAACTGCTACCTTTACCATTTACTTTTAACGGAACTTCGCGCACGAATTTTCTCCAAGTACAGTACCTACAATCTACTTTGTTATGTCATGTAGGCGCCACTGTCGTGTTCTCCGAATAAACAGTTATTGAGTTCCAGTTGAAGAAATTTTTCTGATACGTAAACCAGGAGGTACGTTTGTAAAAATTGTTACGTAATAATTAATACTTGTACATCTCTGTGGTACGAATTTAATTCGCATATAAACGATACTTATATAATTTCTTCCGGAAACCCAATTGAACAATGGTCACAGATTTTATGGAATGGAGTTCCAGCACACAAAACGCTTTGTAGGGTTGAGTCGCATTGTATATTTTCTTGTCAACAATTACACTCCTAGTAACCAACCTTGGAATTACGTCATTTCTTCCTCATGCTACACTAAATTGTTGAAGTCCTTTCAATGGTGTTTCATCTCTGTATGCCTTTTGCTTTTTGTTTAATAAATGTTGGGGTCCGCAGTGGTCGCGCGGTCTGAGGCGTGGGCCTTGTGCCGCTGGGACCGTGGGTTCGAATCCCACTCAAGCCATGGATGTTTGTCCGCGTTTCTCTGTGTTGTGCTGTCCTGTGTACAGGTATAGGCCTTGCGACGGGCCGATCCCTCGTCCAAGGAGTCCTACCGAATGTCTATAGATCAACCCAACGTAAAGTTGGAACCCGCAGTGATCAGGCACTTGAAGAACGGGTCTTTCCCAGTATCCAGTTAATAAATGTTTGGAACCGCTCGCGTTGTCCCCCTTGTCAGCACGACATCGTGTTTCCTCAGGCTGTGGTCAGAGGAGACGATCTCCAGATATCGAGGGTAACTTCGTAACTGAAGAGAAATATACTGAGAAACCAGCCGCGGACATCCGACAAGGGGTAGTCGGGCGGCCTATGCTATTGTATATGATTTTATGAGTATCAGTCTGTTTTTATGCATGCATAATTGATAGAATTCTTAGTGATAATTCTAGATGGCAGAATATTGTGTTTTGCAAGAGCTGATACTATTGATATTAAAGTTCGTAAGTTATGAAGACACGAAAGAATCTTCCCCCCGTTGTATTTAGCCAGACTGTTACGTTAGTTAAATGGAGTACTTGTTATTGCACTGAATAAAAACGGTGACTAAGTAATTGTTTCATACTTACCCCGATTTTCATAACCACATACCTGTAGCATAAACATAATATCCCACTGGACCATTAGCCGCAATGCAATGTAGGTCTGCATCGTTAAGGGGAATCACAGCTATAGAATTCGAGAAGTTCGCTTATTATCCTGATAATGGCGGGCATAATATCTTCGTGTTCAGAATTATCCCGGTACACAAATAGAACATAGTGAACGGCAGACTATTTCAATGTGATGCGTCTTTGTTCCTATGTTAGAACACAGTAGTTCCTGCCTGGTCGAGCTGTATCCCACCACACGACATCCAGTTCAAACCAACGACCACTAATTAAGGCTCTACTAATGAAATTACGCTTGATTGCGACACCGACAGATGGGTCTGAGGTTTTGTGGCACGTACCCAAGCACTACAATAGCTCTTCCATTCTATTCGCTATTGCTTTCCGGTAAGTACAGTTCCACACCAAAGTTTGTCGCGTGCCCTTGTGTTGTCAATTAATTATTGAATTATTTTTCTCACTCTCTCTACTACTCTTGACTGACTACTCTCATGAAACAAGGACCGATAGTCACTCAGCTAGCCAAGAAACTTCCCGCTTTTTTATGTAACCCACGCCTGTGCCAGATGAATCCAATATACATTTGTACTGCTACCCATTATATACACATGGCGAATTTTAATCACCGTACTGTATTTTGCCTGTTTGCTGGTACGTCCTGTGAGTTACGCAACCGTTCTGGAAGTCTACCTACAGACCTGCTTCCAGGCCCGTGACTTATGTAGACTTTCCTGTCGGGCGCCATTCTATGGGGTTTAATAAAGACACATTGATCCCTAACTCCGACACATATTTATTCTTTAATTATTTAGAAATTATTATAATTTAGAGCGTAAATTCTTTATTATGACCATTTAGCAACGAACTAAAAGCACAAGACTTGTTCTGGACGGAGCTAATACTCGAAGATGGTTGTCCTCAGTTGTTCCGCGTAGTCAGAGTGACGACCCTGATGATGAAGGCAAGCAAACACTTCTCAATAGTCTTTACAAGACTACACGACTCAACAACCCAGAAGAGAGCCATTTTCATTCTCGTAGCCGTGAGAACTAAAATTTCGTTTAATAGTCAACAAATTCCCAGCCTTTTATCAGTCTTAAGATTCATTGCTGTTTTTACAACATTGGTCAAATTATCCCTATCCTGAAACAGGTGAATCCAGTCCATTCACTCTGATTCCAGTTCTTCACGATTTGTTTTAGGGCTTGGCTATCCCCTCTGCTAATCCTACACGTCCCCTGTGGCCCTTTCTATAAGGGTTTTCGATCAAAGTTTTGTATGCATCTTCCGTTTTGCCCATGCATGCCAAGTGCTTCGCGTATACCATCCTTTTTTTATTTGGTCACCCTAATAATGCTCAGTAACATGGATTATACAATTTATAGATCTAGTCACACATGTTCTATCGCCCTCAGATACGCATTAGGAATATTATGTACGTCCTTAGTTTAAATATGACAGCATAAACGTGCAGGTTTCTAGCATTCGTTCATAATTTTGGTTAAAAAAGACACACTAAGCTAAAGATGAAATTATACTTAATTCCAAGGTACAGAAAGAATTATTTAAGAAGTTTATATATAAAACAGGTGGGTAATGGGTTCTGTATTTTTATATTACTCAGAATTGTCGGCTTTTATGAATACAGCGATGAGACTAGAAAATCTGACCAGTTTAGAATTATAAGCTGCTAAAGAAGATGACGTACCTAATAGATAGTAGTCCACAAAGGCCAAATAAAATCAGTAATTCAAACTTGTGTAATAACCCAAGTCCACTGTTGCTTTATGGAATGGATGTTAGAGCAGCGCCTGGTTGTGATGTGAATGCTAATCTATTTCAAACTCATTGAATGACATTCTGCATCGTACAGCCTCTTACATTGTGAAGGTCCAGGTTGTATTCAAGACGTTAAGTGATTACTGAGGCACTTGAAGTTGCTGTAAGCACGAATATTCAATGTAAATTATACCTGGACTATCGTGACGCCTTGTTAACGACACTCAGTAGTGGGAGAAAGCTGTGTCGAGGTAAGGCAAATCGCTTACAAATATTAAATGTTTAGAACACGTGAATGACTATTTATTAAACAAATAACCAGAAAAATGAAAAAATTGTAATAGAAACTGTTACACAAGGTCTTATGAACAGATGCTACAGATACAACGAGTTAAATGAACTAAACTTTGTTTTATCTTTGTTAATATTATAATGTCCAATTTGTTCTTATTGCCTTAGTAGTAAATTCTCCTAGTTGCGATGTTACATAAAGCTTTGTTATGCAGTCAGTTGTGTGGTGACGCAGAATCTATTGTCCGTAAAGTAAGCCTGTTTTAAATGCGAAGAGGAGATATTTGTCGAATTCGCGTTATAGTTTCATGTCACGTGGTCTTATGGATTCTTGCAGTTATTCAACTCTGCGTCTTCGTAGTCCCACT
Source organism: Zootermopsis nevadensis (assembly GCF_000696155.1). Next base: position 514,593 of record NW_019060444.1, read on the forward strand.
TGTTCCCATCTCGGATGGTTTGGTTGGAAACTTGAGAGCAACTTCACTACGACAATCGATTCAGACTTAACTCTCACATTCTACATCCTCTTTACAAGTCACCTCAAATTCTCCGTTAAGCTTAAATTTTCTTGCTCGCTTGTTTGCTTCTTTGGTATGAACCATCGATACTATGAGAGATGAGGAGAGGGAGAGTTAAGGGAGGATTTCTGACTGGCATTTGCTTTATTGAAATTGCTACTCTAGATTGTATAGAAGATGTGCGAACAGGACTTTGGAGATCTATCGAAATCCCCCCAGCAGGCAGGAAACTATTACCGCGTCAAATATCCTACAGTCTCTTCTGATTGCGTTCTTATATTGCCGTCCACGCTCCTCTGTTTCAATATCTCGACGCAGTCTTCGCGTATGGATAGGCGATAAAAAAATTGCAATTTTGTTATTACATTTGTACACTCTGAGGGTTTAATTTTCAGTCACGTTAAAGGAAAGTGCCTTAGCGTGAAATATAATTAGTTTCTGAAGCACGCATATTACTATACGTTGTGCTGTCTGAGAACTAGGCCTTTCTGACCTCATCTATTAATTTCCTTTACAATGTAATTCGTAAAGTACAGAAATTATAACGAACTCGCTCCCATCTCTGTACCATCTTAAAGTACGTAATACAAATAAAATGCAAGCATCGAATTGTATGACCCCTTCAAAGCAACAGTTTTTTATCGCGCATATACAGTAACTTTATAACCTAACCATGAACACAGATTAGTTCGTATATAATGACAAACTATTCTCCAAAAACTACTTTCAAGTATTTCGTATTCAGATATTGAGAACGTTCTAAGTAAGAGAGTAAAACGTTTGGTTCTTAGCTTTATAATTAACCAAACAAGTACATAGTATACGTACAGTTATATAATATTTAGCAAGGGTTTTGTATTGATGTGGTTCATAAACTAGGCGTACCTAATTCTTTCATCGCTGATAAAATTTCTTATGATTGTAGGTTTAATCTAAATACAGTATTATTCATGCAAAACCTGGAACATTGCAGCTTATTAACTACAATCTTTGCTAATTAGTTACAGAATTTACCGTATCTCTGTAATTCATGCTGTAGTAATGAAGATGGTGTGTACGTTGAGAGAACTTTCGTTAAAGGAATACGACATTTCTGTGGTTCCATTAAAGACTTATAAATATCCGATTTTATCGTTATTTTTTTTAGTTCTCTATATCTCATTCGAAGTTCCATAATACGGATTTATCGAAAACCATGAAGTGTGAAGTGAGTGCTGGAGAATTGATGTTTTTATAAGTAGAAATTATAAGCATGTGGAAATGACTAGTAATGAATGCAACTTAGTTGGATAAAAATGGAATAAAATCACATATTGTACTCTATTAAGCCAGACAATTTTCCGGATGGGTTCTCACATAAAACATGTTTCTCTTTAAGAGAGGATTTTGAGTGGATTGACATACACGTATGAAAATATGTATTAAAATTAAATTAATGTAATATGCTGAAAAATTCGGCTCTCGTATATATTAGTCGTAGTGACAGACTGATTAAACTTTATTTGAATGAATGCTTTAGAATGTAGTTCTCCAGAAATATCTGTTGAGAAAGTTAATATTTAACGCCTTGACGAAATTCACCTGCATTTAGGACAATCCGTTATGCCCCCATCTGATGGAGATGTATAAAATAAAGATAATTATGATATTATGATAATTTAATTTCTGTAAACACATGTACAGATGTAAGTGCTGATCTAACTTAGAACTTGGCTGGTTAAGGCCTCTTTCGTGTGGTGCTGTGTAGTCTTATAGGTAGTTAATTCAGAAAAATACAATCGACATTTTCATTGATCCGCCGTAAAATATCAAATCTTATACTTGCATAAGTTGACAGTCAACGAGCCGTGTAAAAATGTTTGATGCCTACAGTCTATATTTTGCCTTTTACTTTGGCAAGTATCTAGTGATGTTGCACTGAAGCCGATTTTATTCCACCAATTAGAATTCGGATTTTATATTAGTTTATTCCGAAATATGTCCCGAATGATCGAATGCGTACATTTTAATAAGTTATTGTCTACAATTCTTCATAATTTCACTTGTATTCTATATTAAATTGTTTACTATGTATTGTGACGTACAGTACCAAAATTTACTCCCAGGAGCAAAATTTGAGCACCGAGACTAATTTTGTAACAGTACCATGATATAAACACAGGTGATAATGCCTAATTTTGTATAATTTCTGGAACAGATAACTATTACGTTCTGTGGTAGTGCCCCGAAATTAGTGTACTTACTGCAAAAATGAAATATGGGCGGCTTCCTTGCAACGATATCAGTACGTAAAATAGTCTCTTGTCAATAAAAAGAACAAACTAGTTTGTAGTATAGGACCAGCTACAATGTCTCACGTTACCAAATAGTGCAGTTTGAAAGCTGTTTTAATTAGGGAATGTCTGTAAGTCATCTGTTTGTGACACAGCGCATTTTACTTCGGTTTAAAGTGTTAAGGTGTGATATCTGCTATTAGAGACCAACGCAGAGCAGTGAAAAGTTCAAGTATGATACTAATTATTCTGTAAATGAATAATAGAATTCTGTTTTATGAAAATTACTGAAATCAAAGCAGATATCTGCTTTTCATATAGTCTAACGTTTTTAAAAATGTGGAACTGCTTTGCTAATTACTTTGATATTCTGCAAATACGAACGGATAATAACTTTAATCTAATGTTTTTGACATGGCTAGTAAATAGCTGGGTTGGTCTTTCGCAATTGAAATTTGTTCATCGATCCGGTGACAGTAACTCGGCAATATTACGACGCCGCGATATACAGCCAAGAGCGTCTCGTTCATTCACGTGAATCTCTTCTCTTGGCGTTTTCACAATGACGAAGGATAATCGGCTGATTCTTTATTTTAGTAATCGCTCTTCCACTACTCAGGACACCTCTCTCCCACTCCATCTTCCTACAGATTATTCTCCCATCATCACTTGTTCAACGCTTCGCCGTCTCCTTGTCACCATCATGAGAAGGAAGGGAAGGAATGCGTGGTGTTCAGAGCAAAATATCGTCGCCAATTGCAAATTTACCTCGTCCCTCGTCGATCTATGCTGCCTTGATTACTATAACTTCGCTCCTTCCTGACACCCCGTATTCATCTTTATTCATTATCTCTCTCTCTATTCCTCATCTCATATTCCCCTTTCCAGCCCTGCTACTTCATCCCTTGGCTATGACAGATTATAAATTAAATAGACGTGTACAAAATCACAAAACAGCCCATTTTAATTTTCAATAAGGTTCATTTTCTCCTCTTATTAACATAGTGATCTTCGTTTGGAATACTCGTAGTTGGTGTTTGCATATTCTGTGTCAGTTAAGGGCTTAAACTGAGTAGGCGTTGATAACAAACAGGTATCTTTTTTTGGAGTCACGGAACATAAAATCATGAAGTTCCCGATGGAGCTAAGGGAGATTCTTAAGATGTGAAATCCTGTGCATCAATGAACACTCCTATCGATCCTGAGACTAATTAAATAGCATCATACGTAACTGACGCATTGCATCTGTCTGTCTTAAACACGTTAAACCACCTACATGCTGGTTCCGAAACTTTGGAACATAAACAAACGGCTAAAGCATGTGTCTTAATGGATGAAAATGTATACGTCCTCTCGCATAATATAAATATTGTTTTATTATTGTTTCGCCTTGTTTATTACCTCCGGCTAATCCAGTGTGCAGATTGTTTAATAACGTCGTCCTGAGTAAAAACATAAGTACCTAATATTGAAGTAAATATTTTACAAATTCCTTCTCCATGTTTTCACATAGGCTCATTGGTGATATATATCAGGCTAATTAGTTTCTGTTTATTCTATACAGCATTAAATAAGTCATGCAATTTCACTGATGTAATGCACGCAAATTATATTTCTGAAATAAGATTAATCCCTTTACTTCAACATTCTCTTTTCACTTTGATTGCGATATTATATCTCTATGTATATGACGCATTGCTTATTATGTAAGTACCGAGCAACTTACATGGATACACATAACCTTTCAGAATATTTGCACTACACCTTACTTCCTTTTCCATTGTAAATCACCACATTTATCACGTCTCTGTCATTATCTTAAATATTGTACCTACGTGTTTTGACCAGAAACAGAAGAAATGATGTAGGATTTGACTAAACGTGTCCAGAGACGAGTATAAAGCAAATGCTGAGGTAGGCGGTGATTTTCAGTTAGTAACTAAAAGTAATTTGAATGTTGACAAAAACATGTGGAAAACAAAATTACATACAAAAAATAAAAATGGCTTTATAATTTCAGCATTCTACTGATTCAAGATGGTCGAAGGTCCTTTGCAGAGGATAAATAACTGGTAACAGTTCTCATTAAGCGAATGCCTTTATCTGTTTATTGAGTTATTAGTGTATTTTAATTCGTCGACAAATTCGTCTTATAATTCGACAACTATTTTCATTAAAGGAACCGATATATTTGTTAATATATTACATGTATTGCTTCGCTGCATCACAGTTTGTTCCCTCCTATGTTAGTTTCCTCATTACACATCTTCCATCCATTGCCAAGCGAATAACTTGTCTATTGTGTTCGAGACATCACATTTTCATCGCCGTTGTTGCTTAACACTCCTTACTTTTTAGTAGTCGATTTCTTTCTGTGCTACCTTTAGAATATTTCTCATTTTCCATCAGTACCTTTATGGCATTTTTCTTCTTGAATAGTTTTCTGTTGCACTAGGCACTGAAAGTAAATTCCTATGCTCAATGCACTGCATTCCCTAGTCTATGAAAGGAGTGCTCTGTGTAATTTGTGTGGGATTCTGAAGAAATGTTATAAAACACGCAGACTTCCAGCACGAGCTTCCAAACCTTCAAGGTAGCTGGAAACTATTCATAACACACACGCCTAATTTGTTAGGAATTCACTACTTTGCTAGCGAAGTAGTGATGACAATCGATGCGTGAATATGGGAGAACATAGACGTCACCAGCTGCTTCTGTCTATAATGAAACTGGGATTACGTGCTATTGTTCCGAAATTGTAAGTAAAATTTCCGAACAATAGCATGCACTTCATAATGTGCCATTCGCAAATAACGTTTAACCGGTTTAGGCTGGCCTTCAGTGACACTTCGGAGGTCCTGTTTAATGGCGCTGCATTCAAACACTTATATGTGAGTTTCAATAAGAAACATGTAAGATATTTTTCTCCTATGTTACAATAATTGCAGTATGTCTTTGAAAAGTGAGTGTAACATTCTTTTGTTGAATGGTCCGATTCTATGTCCAAAAACTAGGTGTATGTTCCCCTTATACGTAGGTAATTCATTACGCTCTCGTTCTCTCGATTTGCACAATGTAACTGCCTAATTCTGGAAACTTTCTTAAATACACTGACGATAAACATATATGGACCACAGTTAACATGACAGACTGTATAAGAAAATTTTCATGAAGATTAAAACCATTTGCGTTTTATTTTCACCACATTACATCACTTTAATTGTATTAATAATTCAAATTCATTGCTCATTCGAACTTATGGACAAGACAATGAAAATAATTGTAATACAAGTTTTATAAAAAGTATGAAATGTAGAAACATCCTGTACAAGGGTCTTTCTTTCCCGAAACATATTTGGTCTAGTTTTCAGAATGATAAAATGTTATCGTAAAAGGGACATAATATTTAAAAATTTGTAGTGTACGAATAGTCATCACTCAACGACTCATTTACTGGGAACTAGAAACAATGTGCAGCTGATATGAAAGCAGGAGAAATGTTATCATAACATACGGTAACGAAAATCGAGACAATGGTATGGTATGACACAGTGAAGGAGAAAAGTCAGGAAAATTGTGATTTGAATGCGGTGAGACTCCGAAGTCATTCACTTTATTGCTTTTTATTGTCTTTGTCCCACCCTTCCATTGCATGAACCATAACGGTTAGACCAGTAGAGTGAATTGCTACGGGGTAGAGCGCATAATTTCGAACATACAAACAAATACAGACGTTGCGGCCTACATGGCCTCCCAAATCGGTGGTCTATCTTCGATCGGGATGTGAACTTCACTTAACCCCATGTAATGCCAGCGTTTTGTCTCAGTGCGGTGCCTATCTGCAGCAGCGTTTATTGGAAAGATGTCAGTGTGAAGCGCATATTTATAAAGCACGAAGAGGATTCTGCGATTTTCGAAATAATATATTAATATAAGTAAGAAATGTCTTTACTTATTAGCCAAGATGAAAACCAACCAGGTGCTAATGAACGAAGTGTCTGCATTCGTCATCAACTTCAGTACAGCAAAAACGGTTTTGAGATAAACTCAGACTGACTTTCTCTTGTAATTCAACACATTATGAATGTACATTCATCCTGAGGGAAGCTAAAATAAGTTCTCTAGACACATAAAAACTGCCCCTATCGAAGAACAAAAATGCCTTATGCGAAGGGAGTAACAGCCCTTGGATATGCACAGCGTAAGATATTACTTGAGGGTAAATCAGAAGTCGCGTGATCATGAAGTATATATCCAGTTCGATCAGCGCCGCTTGTACGAAATAAGTTTATAATGACAGTCTGTGTATATCACGCAGCCTAGACACAATGAGGCTGGAACTATATTAACTACAAATGAGATACCGGCAAGCTGTTTGTGTGCTTTGTTACAGTTCACACGCCATGACCTCTGCTTGAACTCCCACTTGCACTTCGTTGCTAGAAACAAACGGTAAAAAGTATGGGAACTTGTGAAACTGTAGGCTGTTTATCGTGCCATCTTGGCCCTATTTTATATATTTCAAAGTAGAGAAAGTTATGTGAATATGCCATTTATTGTGTGTTGAACAGTTTTGAAGAAAATAATTTAAGGTTTATTTGTATATTTATGTCAAATGATGGTCAATATTATGTTATTTAGAATGGAATTTATGTGCACGCGAGGACTTCAATCGCGGAGAAAGACGTGATGTGTACATAGTGCACTATTTCAGCTACAGGGCTAATATAATGTCGAATTAAATTGTAAGAAAATGATGACGTTGATTAGATAAGGATTTGAAAGGTATCGTCAACCTAATATTCATCCGGAGACATAAAATAACAAGGGTAAATAATAAGGACAGCACGAACATCTGCTGGAATTCGAACCGGGTGCCTCCCAAATGTCTCGAACGTTACAATTTCATCATTATTCTCTGTCGAAGAGAGAGTTGATGTATAAATATTGATTCAAATATCTATGTTACAAACTTTTTTGTGACGTAGCCAATGTGAACACTATCGACCTACATGAAAGTGCTGATGGCTGTCCAGTTGGGGCCATAGGAAGGCCAGATAAAGATGACAGTAATCGCCTTAGTGCGGACACGTATCCCTTCGCTGTTATTACGCTCTGCTGGATTCGATACGAAAGTGCACATACACGAGGGAGGGGGGGGAATTTGTCGCCAGGGAAACGGAAGACGTGTGGATTGTCACAGTCTAAGTCTTTATCAATTACGACTTTTATTTACTAATGACGCTCTAATGGAGGCTCAAGTTGATGAGTTCTGTGTTGACCTAAGTCAGTTACCAAGTATCGTAACGTGAAATGGAAAACTAAGTTGTTGCCGGATTACTACAGAATCATTTTCTTCGCTTTGTTAAGAGTAATAGGCTCTTTTCTGTTCATTTTGTAACTAAGGGTCAAATGGAGTTATAAACCAAATAAAGGGATATTCGGAAAATACGACTAACGAGTTTGATAATGGCATAAGGAAGTCAGACAGGTCGTACAAAACAGGTGTGACAAATGAAAGGAAGACTAGAAAGAAATTATTTAAATCGACTTAACTGGGATGATAGCTTTGAAGTTCGAATAGAGTCTTTGATCAGGTTCGTACGGTTACAGTCTTCACTGGGTTGTAAGCTCTCTAAAGGATTTTAATAGCTTTCTACAGCCACATAAGCCGAATGTTTGAAAACAGGCCGTAGCAGCCTTACAGATCCCTATATCGTCACCATTTACTATAATATTGTTATTTAATTTAATTGTATATAACGTTTTACAGTCGAAGTGGCGTTGTTTTAGTGTTTTTTCGACAACATTCCGTTTAATTATTGCATCATAAAACTGTTAAGGATACGTGTTCTGCTCTAGTCTTACAATCATCGTGTTCGCAGTAATGTACTGCTGAAGGGAATAACTGATGGAATGTTCCTAAAAAGTCATATTCTTATACGAAATCAGTTTCTGTTATTAATAGTGTAAACACGAATGATTAGTAATTGAGAAGACTTAAAAATTTGTATTATGTATATGGGCTTTAAAAATCACTTCTGCCCATCCATCCGTATGTTTCCTATGATGTAGGCCTGTACATTCTGATTCGTATTTGAATTCGGGAAGACCGGTTCGTAATTGGACCTCTGTACCACAATATTCACAAAGTTTCGTGATTTTCCTCAGTTTATTTTCACTTAACTATAATTACAAACCCCCTAATTCGCTGAAATATAAGATACAGTTTCATAGTTGAAACTCCAGCTTTATAATTTCCTGATTGAGCTGTACTGTCAAAACCTTAAATAATTTCATTGGCGATAAAGATTGTTCATGTCAGCAGAATTAACAACAGATTGTTTGTAGGAATTCAGTTGAGAAAAAACATCGTTCTCCTCTGTTCGACGACGTCGCTTTGGCAACTGAAAAGGCCGAAAGGTTCCTGTGTTAAAATAAATTCAGATGAGCAGGCCCCAACCTCAGAATGTCCCAGTGTCCTTTGGTGTGATCAGGACGTTCCATTGTCTTGTGCCATTCTTATTCCCTTAAAGGAGAGGTGTGTGGGCCCACCCAACCTAAATTGGCGAATGTTAATATCGGACTGGCATATGACCCCCGTGTTTGTTGGAGGAATATAAATAACAGGTGTCTTCACGTGGTTGAATTTATTCTTACAATCGTTTCAAATGAAATTAATGCACACTTTTTAAGAAGTCGAAATTGTTATATGTTCTTCATTTCTAGTTCCTTACACATTTAGTACTAAAATAAGAAACGTTCGTAGTTTAAACAAATCGGATTAACGATTTGATATATTCCTTAAATTGTGTCTGGTGGGCATTATTATCTTTCAGCTCTGCATCTGGAAATATTCGGTGTTGTGTTTTAAATCTGTACATACGAGATATCCGCCTGGATCTTTATTTTCGAGCACGAGTTTTCACAGATATTATACATATATAAGAAAATTAGCAGCTGTAAGTTTTAAATTCAGTCCGTTCAAGCGAAAGATTATATTTTGGGGGTTCTGCACAGTATGGTCATTCCCCAGCTGTGTTATTGTTTCCTCCTGTATCGATGAATATTTCTGGCCACCATCTGTGTCTGTTCCCCACTGAAGTTTAGCGTGACTGAAGGTCACGATTAAATAACTGAACAACTATTCTGTGCTCGCTCGCTTGCAGTCGTAAGCAGGGAGTTACTGAAACTGGTGTTATCATTAATCATACGTCAAGAACTCCACCTCTTACATACCCGCCCTCTGAGAATTCCGGACCCCTACGAAACTGACAAGTTCCCTATCCCGTGCTTTTAAGTAGGACGAAAGAAACAATAAGTGCACTAGCCGTACCACACGCAGAGAGGACATTGCTGTGGCCGTCTTTACTCGTTAATTATAAGCCTTTTGATTTGTCTGTTTCTCCTTTAAGTATTAGTTTAATGCACTAAAAGTAGAGATCAATATCGTGTGAAAGATCATCGACCATTCTGTATTTTATTATTCATATTAGAATTTTCGCTTTAAAATGATGTAGAATAGTTGTTGCATTTCTTATAATACGTATTGAAAGCATTAGACTGTATCCGTGTTGCCAAGGACTACAGATTTCTTCAGAATGTGCCCGTGGTTCGAAGGAATTGTACTGGAGTGGAGCGTAGGTTTTTGCCACCAGTCAGAAAGAAAAAGTTTTTGAATTTCGCCACAGGTAATTCTTGGTCAGACAGGGTATGTCTGTTTTTATGTACGAAATAGAAAATCTGTGAAAACTTTGATCTTTAACATTAGTCTAATTCTACTAATGCACAACGCATTCATAATTATGAAGACAAAGTAAAGATCATTATTTCATCTCGTTAAGCTCCGTAATGAAGCTGATATGTGAAATAGTTTGGAGCTTGTATAGAAATTAGGCTGTGCCTCCGAGTGGTTAAATAACTTAATATGTTATTATCACATAAACTTTGTTACATGGGAGAGATATTTTTACATAAAAACAATAGCCGATGCCATGGAGTATGAATCTGGGAGTGGCATTTGCTGTGCGGCAAAAATATTTGCGTCTTACGTTCAAGAATCTGTTCCTTAACTTCCTTAGCTATCTGCTAACGTATATACATAATTGTTGACTCTAAAAAGGCATTCGTAGAAGGCTTATCCGATCCTCACAATTGCGGCCGACAGTGTCGTTACTTAAGGTAGCTTCGTAATTTTTATTAAATTTGTCGTGGCCTTTTGTGAAATGCGTAGGAAGCCGTGTTGAAGCTTCGTGGGAGACGTAGTTTGCAGAGAGACGTATCTTGGAGATCTAACTTCATATTTTTCTGGGAAGACACTAAAATAGTGGGCAACTCAGTAGAGACAAAGCAGGCCCGTGCGACTTCATGTTTTTCGAATGCTGGCCTTAGAAGGCGAGCAAGCAGTAGCAATGCTCTGTAGCCCGAACAGCGCCAAGTATGTCGACTTTTTCGGTTTAGCGATGAACCAGAGTGCTATCTGATTTGAAAGACGTACAGATGTCCATGTGGTAAAGCACCGCGTCTTGAAGGCTGTATAAGGGGCGTTAAGATGCCTAATTTCGAAGCTTTGCATGCCTGAGTGCTAAATGAAGGCGATTGGTTAGCATCACGCTCCGGCCGCTTTATTTCTGAGCATATAGAATACCGGCAGTGTGGACACTACAGTCAGTGTTAACGTAGTGACAAAGAGAAGAGTGTGTGTCCGAGACGGGAATCGAACCTTATCTAACCAGTGAATCATTTGTAAAAAAACTAAAACTAAATGTAGAAGGTGATCAGCTAAGAATAATTAGCAATAGCCCCGTAGGTGAATTGGCTTTATTATTTTTGTATAAATTGAAAAATTAGGTCTGAACGTAGGCGGCTTTCTTAACATGAAAATGTTTGTGTGCCGGATAGAATTAAGTGAATGTCTACAGTTTTAATTTCACGACTGGTTTTAGACTGTAGATTATACATCCCTTTGTGAAATTTTTAATCAAATATAAAAGAAAGAAACATGAAGGAAAAGATTCTTTAATACACATAAAACCTTCCTCCTCTCACTTGTTTCCTGCAATGAATTGCTTCTTTTAGAAACACTTACAAAAAGAATAATTTACGCATATAATCCTTTTATTTCTTCATGTTGTTTTAATACATAATTTCATGTTTCTTCCTTTCATACTTTCCACATTCATCCAAACTTCTTTTGAGCTTAAGCACAAAAACCTCACGCGACATCAGGATATTTTATTTCTCAGAGCTCAACTAGGAAGCGTTTCTCTACTGTAGTCCGCCATAATATCAGAAGAGCCATATAAGAGGCTTTGTGTTATCAGGGAAAATGCAGCACATTCAGGCTCTCTGAGTGAGAACTCTCCTTGTCCTTTGCTCTCTCGTGTTATTTCTCCCGCCGCAGGCTGTGCTAATTAACTATTCGGAAATATTAGCTCAAGGAACAAGGGGCAGAAAATAGAATTCAGTTGCAATGAAGCAAAGAAACTGCAGACATCAAGTAGGTGGATTATGATTGCTTCTCATTTGAATTAACTTGTGTTTTGCGTGGTGGTGAATTCAAGAAGGGGTGTTTTCTTGAAAGGAGAGGGTGAGATAGACCATTGTAATAATGAAGGAAGGTAGAGAAAAATTAAGACAGAAGGGAATTGAAATGATGGAACGAACGAGTTAAAGCAGATTACATATTAATGGGCGTTGATAAATGGTGACAATCACAGTTTCTAAACCAGACTCTGGCATCTGGTCTACTGTGTTCTGTTGGCAGTTGCGTTAAAATATGCTACGGAACTTTTGTCAAGTCGCAGTCAGTACAACATAAGAACTTTGAATATGGAGATTGACAGAGAGACGTTGCTGCGTAAACCGAATGACTAACAGATTTTCTCATCACGTAGGTCGACGGTATTGACAGATCGTTCGTTCACAGCGTTAATGTATTACTGATGTAAATGTTCATAATATCGGCTCATTACTTTCAGGAGTGGTCTTTAATAAATGTTCTGCGTTGTATATTAATAAATATCCAAAACAGTCACTGCATTTGTCTTAAATAAATGCGATTAAAGTAATTGGTTAATTTCAGAATGTTCTACAGGAATTATGGCAATCTCTGCAATGTAAGGTAGTGTTAAGTCAGCCCTTGTGCCTAAGGGGCCTGAATGTGAATGTTACGGTGTTTTATACCTTGAGATTTGTGGAGAAGTGCGTTGTGATCCTGACTGAAAACGAACTTAAGTCGTCCATATCGTTGTTATGTGAATGACTTTGTAAGCAGCACAACACCAAATTACATGACCTATGATTATGGCTGTACGCTATCTTCTTACTCAGAAGGTCCAGATTCAATGCAACGAGTTGTCCTTCCAGGATAATATGATGAATGATAATGCCATTATCATAATATAAATCGAAGTTCCGAAAATGCAGACTATTTTAAATGATACTTTATGATGATTTATTTATTCCGGAATGGTAAATTGTATCATGAAGTTTTATTTGCGAAAACGCGCGTAAATGAGCGTATAGTATACGGCGCTTTCTACAAGTACAAGTTGTTAATGGATGCACCAATAATCAAATATTTTGCAGTATAAATTTTATAATAGCACAAATAGGGGCATGAATTTCAAGCTCTGCTGTATTTAGTTTACGAAGCCAATGTGCCGATCGTTAGATACACAGGTAAATACTCCAGCAGAGTATTGGTTAATATACAGCGGCAATAGATTACAACATAACAGGCCATTCTCTGTCGGAATGTTTCCCGTACACGCTTACATGTACAGATCATTTAAAAGCCATTGAGTGTCACCAATCTTTTACTCTCCATTAGTTGAGTATTTATTATGGGGATCTTTCGCCTACATTGCAACTTTGGCTGCTATTGTCAAGCGTACCGTTTGCAGTCAACATACGAGTATCGTTATTTGCTATAGAAAACGTTCTTTTACCAACCACACGGTGGCATACTTTGAATCATAAGATAAATTTAGAATCGCAGCAAGTATTATCAACGATTTATACAAAACGTAACAGAATATAATATAATGAGCATGGTCTGGCCCAGTTGCGATGTTTAATTCAACATTTGTTCTGTTAACATTGTAGTTTATCATTCTTTACTTAGGCCTTACTGTAGTTGATAAATTTACCCTTGGTCAGTCACTTGTTTATTTTGTCCTTTCCTCATTATAATTACTTACTTTTAGGATATACTTCTGTACCAAATTTGCCATTGCAGGATTTAAGGTGTTCGTGGCGGTGAGTCTGAAGATGGCTCCTTCCGAGTTGTTGCGCCGTGTAGTCTGGTAGAAATTTGTCGACGTTTCGTATGTTCTTGCTGCCTGCACTTATCGGCCTGATGATGGAGGCAGGAAGGACCTCTTCAGATTTTCCATTCTTACCTGTTGTTTGTCATCTTAAGGAAAGTTTTCTTTAACGACACAAATTTGAATTACCTGTACTACAGCAAATAGCGTGCCATTGTCAGATCAAGTTTGCACCGTCGTCATATTAGTTTTATTAATGGTTGTTAATGTAAAGGTATACATGTTTCATAAACATCCGACAAATTGGTAAAATTTTGTTTGTGGGCGACATTCAGGAACATATACACACACCCGCCGAAAGAGGAAAGTCGGTTATAAGTAAAAACGTACGTATTTCCCATAATTTGGTCCGTGATCGGAAACTTAAGAATCAGAAGAGTGCGTGAATAAGTGTGTAAGTTAGTATTTGTGCAGGGAAATATTCTCTGTAGATGTTTGTGTTTGCAGCCGTACATTTTGGTGAGTATGCACGTTCAATAACGACGAACGTGCGGAATGTATGGATATGGGGCATAACGTATTCTATGTCAGTGGAAACATGTGCAGGTAGCCAAGTTAGGCCTTCCCGTCGAGAGCTGAGAGATCCTGCAAGTTAGGATACAAAGAAAGCGTATGTCTGTTTCTACGAGAAAAGTCGATAACATATCCCTTTTCACAACAAACATTTCCATACTATTGTGTGTGTCACATACATGAAAGCTGTCGATAATATCGGTAGCCTTAAGCTGACAATCTGTGATACAGCTTTCTTTCGTCATAGCCAAATAGAACATGAATTTTACTTCTGAAACACAAAGGCATTTTCCATACCTTGTCGCAAAGCAGTTGAACCATCTGATAACAGGACTTGATAGTAAAGTAAAGCTGTCCGCTACACGCCATAGCGACGCTTGGGGGAAGACGATGTTTTGCTCCAACTTATTCTTAATCTCGGCATTATTTGGGGGTGAGTGGTCAGCGTCATGCCTCTGCCACGTTTTAACCCCAGGGAAAGGACCCCGATACCCATTGAATAGGAGGTTGGGTGGATCATAGAGCCATTCTAGACTCAGAGGCCGTGTATCGAACCCCAGTTTCCAGTTCTTAAAACTCTTTGCCGGCCTATAACGAGACTTGATAGAACGATAATAAAAGTGAGTTTCATTTTCATTTCGTTCGCGAAGTCGTGGTTTATTATTGCCTTTTCTATGCTTAGCTGATCTTAGATAAATGCTGAGCCCATTTATGGGAGGGAGTACCAGTACAGTGGATTCTTTTAATCTAGATGGTAGACTGGTCAGTAGGGTGATGGTTCTACTGAATAAAGTGGTCTCCGAGCTACGAAGGGATGTTACATTAGTTAACTTCTTGCATGAAATGTTTGGCTTTAAGTTACAAATATAAGAATTCACACCTGAAATGTGTTATTCGCATATCGCTCTGAGAAGCAGAGAAAGAGGTTTCCAACATAATATATTTGCAAAATAAATATTCCGAAGCCTTGTGATATGTCAAAAACGAGTTGATGAAAAAGAATCATTGCATGCATCAGTTGATTGGCATAAAATCATTACTTAACTTAGTACTTAATCTGCAGTTTCAGCAAGTTTATTGTTCTGATTCGTAATAAACACTGGTACTACAGTTAGACGTCATGCCACAGAAATGCGACATCCTCATATAGAACTACATGCAGGTGCCCATTTATTTGCCTATCATAATTCCAGAACGTCATCCTAAAACATTATTAGTAGGATTAATAAGTTATCAATGGTGTAAATACATCCTTTCAGTTCTCATAATTTTGTTCCTTTTATTGAGCAGTTGATAGTCTTTGATATCAGATAACCCTCCCAGATTTTACACTCTCTCTGTCTCTGCATTTCGATATTTTCAATTTTTCCCCCCAGTTGCTTGTCCGAGTGAAGCGTCTCCTATGTCCGGACACATCTGTTGCCAGGAACGAGATGGGGTAAGGCGAGTCAGCAGTAGGACACTGTGGCACAGGAACAAGTGACAAAACACACACACGTTGACGAAGGGGAAAGGGTAGAAAAAGTCATGCAACACATACAATATAAAAATTCAGCAAACGACCCCCGTTTCTCGCTTGAATTTTTTTTGTAACCGTTATTCTCGTTTTACAGAATAGGGAAGTATATATATATAGATCGTGGCAGTTGTTCACATGGAATGCGTAAAATGTTGTAGTGTGACAAGGAGAGGGTAGTGTTATATGTTAGATCGAAAATCTGAAGGAAAAAAAATGAAGGCCCCCCGGCGGGGTGGGGTGGGGGGGAATTTCCAACTTTTGGAACCTTGTTCAAAGAAGAAGGAGTCAAACGACATTTTTAAGATTTGGATTTTTCTTAGCCGTGGCACATATTGAAGTTCTTGCTGCTGTTTGACTGTACAGGTTAGGTTAGTTCTACAACACATTCTACTCTTGT
This sequence comes from Zootermopsis nevadensis, assembly GCF_000696155.1. The sequence continues at coordinate 530,706 of NW_019060444.1, forward strand.
CTTGAAGACACGGCCCTAAATTTGGCCGAGAATCTGATTACCGAAAAAAATTCTTTCGCCTTACCTTATTTCTACCAAGTAAATTCCGAGAAAGTGCGTTAGACAGGTGTGTGATTGTTAGCACCGCTTCGCATTCTGGTAGTTGGATGTACACCCGAAGAAGGGCTTCCCTGAGATGGCCATCTTCTATGTTGTAGAGCCGTGTATTCTGGTAAAAGGTTTCTTTATGTGATGTTTTCGTGGTTTCTTCAATACCTACTGTCGTTGCAGCTTGAATAAAGCCTAAATAGTGTCATACTGATGTAGCATTAGCTATGTGTTGTAGTATTTGTTTACAGTTTTTAAATAAAAATATCGGAAATGTGGTAACATTCCTGAAGTTGTTTGGATAAAGTAACGTGCGTCACTTGAACGGACAACACTTTCAAACAACGCAATGTTTTTGTACACAGTGGTGTCCTGCCTTGACGTATGTTTATACAGATATTGTTGTCTTCTGCGTAGTCAGTAGGATCTGAACATTACGGCTACTAGTATGTGCCTATATACAGATCAATACGCACACAATTGAATCATGTAATGGTGAAAATGAAGTCCCAGCAGACCCGCATGGAACAGAATTTCAGTCGTCCAGTTCAGTAGCTCATCCACTCTACTGACTGACACCTTAACAAAGAAACAACGCACGAGAGGATAAATTAATAAAACGCGCGGTCATTGGACACAGCACTAATATTTAACGTTGCGACTTTGCAATATTAATTTCTGCTGAAGAGGTACCGTCGTGTGGTATGCACTAGACATCGCTGACGGCCAGGGTTCGATTTCCGTAAAGGGCGAGAGCTTTTCACTTCGCCACCACAGCAGAACCGGGTCTGGAACCCAACGAGCCCCCTATCCAGTGGGTACTGGGGTGTTTTTATCGGGTGTGACAGTAACATTATACGTAACCTAAGGAGATAAGAAGGCGTGAAGATTTTCTCTCCATATCTCCATACATATGCACGGCGTAATGAAAAGGCACATACGTATTATATTTGACGCTCCGGAATTTAAACTACTGATGTAGCTTCTGCAGAAATAAGGGCATAGAAATATTTCCGCGTTGAGTTAACACGCTAGCATGGTTCATCAGCAGGTCTTCGAAACTGAAATTCTGAGTGGAAATTTGATAATAATTCCAAACGTAAAATTCTGCTCCAGAGAAATATTTTGAAATTAAGATACTACATACTGCCATACGAATAAAAACACTCTTTTTATTTCACGCTTTACCAGGTAACGGAACAATCCATATGGCGACGTGTAACAAAGTTTCTCATGTCGTAATCAACTGTATTGATTCGATAAATATAACAACAGAAGTTACGGAGGAGCCTACTTTCGTAAGTTTTCATAACACTTTTTAACGTTACATCAGAAACATTGGTCTGAAAAGCAAAGAAAATTCATCTTATTCTTTTCACGGTAAATTTACCCAAGAAGCAGTTTGGTTTCTTTGAATGCAAAACTCATGCATCGTTAAATAGGATATGAGAATGGTTTTGAATTGTGACTAGTTAAGAATATGGACCGATGTAATCGTGTCTCTTGCTTGGAAATACTGAGGACAACTTCGAAATATTAAAGTAATATCTAACATATGTATTAGAGCTCGATATACGCCGAAAGTGCGTTCAGTATACAACTTACTCGATAATTTTTATGGAGTGAATTTACAAATATATGGAGAAGAGGGCAGTATTTCCGATTTCTGGTCGAATTCACAAAGGTTACAGCCACAATTCGTCCCAAAGTAACTTTGAACATCCCTCCTGTTGAAGAATGGTACGAAAAGCGCCAAGTACAAATTACACAGCAAATTAAACTTTCCCAGCATCCCTGTGCGTCTTTCATGCTACTGCTAACCCGCTGACAGCCTCATCTCTATGAATGGTAATATCGGTGAAAGGGGCTTTGGGTGGTCAATCAGTAAAACTGGTAGCCTGTCCCAGAGGAGGAACAATTCATAGATAACTGCTGTGTGGGCCGACCTGTCTGTTCTTTCTTGAACACGAGTTGTCTGGATCAGTCATCCGCTGCCGATCTGATGGTCACAGCCAAAGATGGCAGCCGGTCCGGTGCTCGGAGGAGGGCAGGGGGAATGAAGCTCACTCACTCACTAAGGCGAAACAATAAGAATAAGAACAGAGGCAACTTTCTGACTTTCAAGCCTCGTTTCCGTAGGATGTGTTACTGTTTATGGCCTTACATGGAGACGGATGCCTCCAGGAGGCCCGGTTTTTAAGCAAACACTTCGCGTTTCCTGTCGTACGTTTCGGTTGCCGAATAATGTCGTGTCACTGTACAACTTATTTGTGGCATTTGACAAGGCGCGTTGCATACTACCCCGCCACTGGACCTTGACCTGAATGCCATGAATGCAGTCCACACCTTTCTTTAATGTGGAATGTAATATCACGCTTCCATCTACGCATGGACTTCCCAAGTTTCTTCTTCGTATCCATTCATATTTTGCGAGTAAAATGTGTAAACATTCATTTCTCATCTGTCTGTTGTGTGCTGTTTTTTCCCCTCATGTCATGGTTTTTGATTTGATCTTCCCAGTAATATTCGGTGAAGGGTACAAATTATTAAAACCCCGGCTAAGCAGTTTTATGCATATTTCTCTTACTTCCACTCTTTTAGGTTCGCAAGGGGTCTATTGTTCTCAGCACCCCGTTCCCAGACACTCTCAATATACGCATTTCCCTTAGATTGACAGAGTTTTATGCCCATACAAAGCAACAGAAACATAGAAAATCATAGTCTTGTATATTTAACTCTTTACATTTTAAGGCAGGATACAGGAAGACCAAATATTCTAAACTAAATGGTTGCAATGATCCATGTATTTAGTCTATTATTGCAGTAGCATAATTTCAGTAAGCACGACGTTCCATTAGGAACAGTGTTATTGTTATTAATGTTGTGGTACGGGCGGACCTTTGGAGCGATGGACTGATTAAAACTTCACGTAATCCCTGTTAATATGAGACCACTGCGTCACAGAAATGTGCGTAGAAGCTGAAGAAGAGAACCGAATTTAACGAACGTGTTATAGGAGACGAATTCGTTGAATAATATCAAGCCGACACATTTGTGGGGACTTTATCATATAATCGTCAATCATAGACATTTTATTGGAGGAAACCCAAACGACCACTTCAAAAGCCCAACCTTTTACGTGTCACCTTCTTTACGTAGAATGTTTGTTATTTCTCTCTTACTACTTTTGTATGTCTGAATAGTCTAGACCAAGAGCCACTTGAAGTCTTTTGCAAGGAAAAAAGAACAATACATTGCACGGATGAATCCGTGCCACTTCGTGATTTTTAATACTCTCACATATGCATCAGTCGGTTTGAAAACCCATCGTCCTGACTGTTCAGCACCTGCGACTAATGGTCACGACTCTCGCTTCTATACTTGGTATGGTAATTCTGGATTCCGGACTACCGCCAGCTCGTTAATAGCAGCATGGTGTCCTCTCCTTCTTTCACACCACGCCATGAACAATCTGTACGCCACTTTGAAGCTCCATCAGACTTTTTTTAAATTCACATATGCATGGAAGGCTCATACAAAAGGTAGGAAAAATCTATCTCTATTTCACTTTCAAATTAGTGAAATCATTGTCGATGGCCGTACAGAATCAAATAATACTGGTACGGCAGTGATCGAACTTCAAGTGTTGTTATTAGAGAAAATCTAGTTTTTTAAGGCTTACAAAATCATCCCGGTCAGCTTCTCTTTCAATGATTGCGTAACGCAAAATGTTCGTATATACCATACGTGTATCTTAATAGGAATGGTACTTAAAATAGTACGATCATTTGTCATGTTACATTTTAGTTACATCCTGTTACCGAATTTGCATTCTCAATCACAATATCATTTCCTTTTACAGTACACTGAATCATAACAGTAATGTCACAAGTCCCTACAATAAGCAATGCCTCGACATAAAATCGATTTAATTTACATACTGGTATCTGAAACCTGGTTTTCGCTGCCCGAGATGAACATTTGCTTTATTAAGGTCGCCTTGGTTCACAAATGTAATTAATTTCACTTCCATTCTGCACGGGCTTGCCACCTTGAGAACACTTTTCCTCTGTATTTCCAGATTAGGGCTAGGTAACTACTTCTCTGTGTAATAAAGTGCTTATGATGGAAGCACGTGGCCATTAAAAAAACTACTGTGCCATCTACCCGCGGGGAGACACATGACGATCATTGTATGAAATAAAGGATATATGTGGCGGCTTCGTTGCGTAGCAACCAGGTGATTAAAGCGCTCAAGTTGTTCATTTATAGCTAATATCGGTACATTATATGATATGTTTGAAGTTAATCTCAAAAGAAAGGTTATATAAAAATATTAAGGATTTTTAGGGGTCAGCGTGCTGATAAAGGAAATTTTGTGATGATGTGCAGATTCATTTAAAACAGAACAAAGAAAGTACAAATGTCAAGAGAAAACCATCGTCATTACTACACGTTTTTTTTTTTTACCGAATTTTGTTTTTGAACACTTCCAATATTATTTTGTAGGGTACAGATCTTGTTAGTACCGTCTGACATTCAGTCCCCTAAGATACAACACATTTAAAGTTGAAGCGCACGGAATAATTAGTACTGTACGTACTTGTCATATGTGACTACTCAGTTATTTAAATATTTTTAAGTTCACATAACATTTCTCGTGATAGTACTTCGTCGTTGCCTTTAGCCGGTATAAATAATCTTATGTAGCATTATTTGAGTGTCAGTACCATCCCATAAAATAGCTCGTTCATTGATTTATAAAGGATCTTGAAGAAGACTAAATGTACTGTCAAGAGTTCGTAATATCTAGATATGTATATTATTATATAGTGTATGTTATCTTGTTTAGGTTAAGTGTGGAAAGAGAATTCAATAATTACTAGGGCCGTACAACACCTTTATCAGGCTTGTCATCACCTACCCTACGCAAGAAGCCCATCTCGCTCTCCTTTGTTACGACGTCCCACCTGCTGTGTTACTTCCATCTCATTGGATCTTCCTCCACAAACTTCTTCATGCCTTTAGCTTATCTCGTTTCGAACGGTTTCGCCGCACTAACTAATCTCATGTCTTACACACAGAGATCAAACAAGTGGGATATTCTTCTAAACCATTGATTCTAAACTTTCTCAGCTTGTTGCACTGCAATCAGTGCGTGAATGAATTTGTAACCTTCGTGGATGAATAATAATAATAATAATAATAATAACAACAACAACATATGCCCGATATTATAATACACTATTTTCTCAAGGGCTTCTGCGACGAATGGAGACTTTTCTGACAACGCATGATTGTACAATGGCATTGAAGTGATGGAGGTTACAGCTTTTGGAAAACACTGTATTTCTTTTCAATAATGTGAGTTTCTTAGCCTTCACTAAATAATTTAGGGTTATTGAAATATGGGGGATGAAATAGGCACAACACGCAATGCACGTGGGAGAGATAAGAAAAACATTTTTGACAAGATAATGGGCATTTGGGTTTCTCTAGACGGGGAATTTCTTGACTAGCTGAAAAGATATTTTAGTTCTCAATGACGGCTATGCTGAATGTAGTTATAACTAGCATGAAACGAATTTCCATAATATGTATCAAAATATCGAAGGAAAATGATTCCAACGAAAGATAAAATTAGCTTGAACTTGTCACTTAAAGTATCCAATAAATTCTATGAGCTTTACAAAATTGTTTGAGTATTTAATTTTTAATTTTTTAAGCCGAAGTTTGTTTAAATAATATTAAAGAAATCGGTTTCTGCCTCAAATAAAACACAATCCATCTCCATTACAGAGGTGTTTATGCTGTGTATATAAATAATCACTCTTCATTCTGAGAATAATTCAGAACTCATAAATACACTTCGGCCGATTCAGAGTTGCTGTGCGTTAAATCAAGTGGCAAATATAGTTACTGTAGGTTTCTGAAGGTATGAATAAATACAGTGCTTTTATATGACCGACTCCGGTATCCCATCTATTACCCAAAGAGAGAGAGAAAACTTCAATCTAAATGTGAATCTTCCTAACTCCTTACATGGTTTCTTGGATTACCAGTAATCTTATTCACGCCACTAGATCCAATCTGAAGCCGATAAAATTGGATCTGCTTTATCACAACCAATTTCCTCAAGGTTCAATTTATTATCATTATCCTTCAGTCTACTCTTAAGTCATTCAAATTATAGTTGTCTGGATTTGATAACCCCATCAAAATTTCAACAGTTTCCACCGTGTGTGATAGACGCCCATCCAGAATCGATCTCCTAGTCTGATGATCGTTCTAAGGCTAGTGAAGAGAATAATAATGGTTCGCCTCATTTTATTTTTCATTCATTCTAGTCATCGAAGTTAAATTTATTACTTTCTTTTTAACATTTTTAATTTTCTTCTGTGTTAACAAAAAATAACTTTTTTTAACAAAAAGACTGATAAAATTGTATTTGTATATAATTGTTGTTGTTTTTATGGTACTCTATTGTCAACACACGTTGTGTAGCATAAAATATAATGACAGAACAATTTGATTAAAATATTTATCTCATCAGTACCTCAATGTGTTCAATTTATTATCACTTATAAAATAAGAGCACTCTGTATTTTCATGTTTTGTTTGGGACACTTGAAGGAAAGAGATTACTGAGAAGAACTAAACGCAGATGTGAGGATAACAACACCGATGTTAAAGGGACACGTTTAAAAGTTTCTGATTATATTCATGTGGCTTAGTGTTGCGATCAGTGGCGGGCTCTTGTGAACACTGTGGTGAACCTTCGGGTTCAATAAGGGTTAGTTTAGCGACTCTTCGCTTCTGAAATGGAACTCGTCTCCGTGGAGTATATATTTCTATGGCTTATTTATGTACTTCATTTGCGCACGTCGAAGGCAGTCTTTTTCTATGTCCGAGTAAATGAGACAGTGTCAGCCGTGGTTCTTAATTACCTCGAATCAGGATGCTGGTCACTACGTCCGTGAAGTAAAAAACATAACATGATACAGCGTAATGTTTGCGATCTAACAGTGTGTAGATGACTCCCTCGCAATTGGAGATTGTTTTATTGCTTGTGTAGATGAACATATGAAGCGTTACTCCCGTTTCCTGGACCGTGACGTTTGGCTCGAAGTCATCCATCTATAGAGCCTCCGACTTCTCGTGAAGAAAACTTGGTACTTCGGTGGAAAACAGTCGTGGACAAATACAGTTCGGAAGTAATTTCTATCAATACAAAGTAGACTTTTAAGAATAAGGAAGAAACTTTTTATGCATTAAAAAAAGGCGCAAAACTTTCACAGCTGAGATATGTTGGGCATATATAGACCTGTAGGATAAAAAATATATCCTAAGAAAGTAAGGCTCGGAGGAAAAATTAATTAAGTATGGGTTACACCCAGCTAAAGCGTGAAATAGAGAACGTTTAGAGTGAAATAAATAAAATAAATAAGGCCAAAATCCAAAAAAAGAAGAAAATGTAAGCTCTTTGCAACACATTCTTATTATTAAAGAGTCCCTATTAAATAATTAATGTTTGTGAGGGGGGATGCTACGTTACACTTCGTTTAACGAATAATAGACACACGTTTCGACATATTTAGTTGCTTTCACTGTCACATGAAACGTGCGTCTGCATCTGTGTGGTGTAATATGATGATTTCACATGCCCTTCCCTGTTCGTGGTTTGTCATTCGGTTTAATTGCCTGCACTAAATGCACTCTCCACGTACAAAGCAATGGTCTTTTGTGGGCGTTCGATGCACTGTCGGATTTCGCAACTGTAACAGTTGGTTTGTCGTCGGGGTAAAGTTACTAGGGGATCACTACACTAAACACAAAGTTATTTCTAGCGACCAATGCATAAACTGTTACTCTAAATTTGATTTGTCATTCACGAATGCAAGTAAACCACTCCTACCGTTGTGATGGAAGATATTTCAGGTAGTTCTTTTGAACTCGATTGTTTACAGCAAGAAGAAACTGATAATGATTATTAACACTTTAAAGACGAATCTCACCCAAATAATATTTATGATATCAGTCCAAACCTCAAAGAAAACGCAATGTATCTCCATTACAAATAGAAATTTTTTAACGCTATTTAAGGAAACAAAATATATGTTTACAGTCAGAATTGTAAAAAAAAAAATCCGGGACTATAAATGCAGAATAATCGATTGTTAAAACAAGTGATACACATTTTGTGACTGGGATTTGAAAGATATAAGAGGAACAGTGTTTATTAAAATTGTAAAACATATATTTCGTTGTACTCTAGTAGCAAGCCTTTGTATGTCTAAATCATTCGTAGCTGCAGCTTCAGTCTTAGACGAACAGAATAACTCGTTCGTTTTACATTCTAAATTATTACCCAAACCGTATGGCACCAGTAGTTTTAAAGTAATGAATATGTATGGATTCAAATTAGTCCAATCCTTTGTTAATCTTTTGTGACGGCGTCTTCTTAATTAACACGGTGAAAGAACGAACACCTAAGGCGACCGCTAAAGATATTTCAAGAATTGGAGTGTGCGAGTTCTTTGTTCGCTTAAGGTGAGGTGCGTTTGCAATGAGGAGTATTCCTTATTTATTCTAATAGTCCTGTGTAAAGGCGTGACTCACAATCAAAGTGATGAATGCAGATTGAAAACACAGATTGGACAGTATCTCTTACTATACGTATGATACTATTAAAATTCTATATTCATTCTTTATTTGCTATTAGTGTGCTGTGACAACAGCCAGAAATCCAACTACACGGAACAAGAAAATATAATGAAATGGCTAGTCGTAGGCCTACGTATAATACTTGAAGCTGCCAGTATAAGAAATAAATGAGGTATAGAAAATAAAAATGGCAATGCACTATAATTTCTTACAAGGTTTGTGAGTTTTAAGCATCTGCTTCTTTATGAATGGCTGTTCATAATTCAGTCTTAATTATGTTTTATTCTAATAAAACACATAAAATACACTAAAATCTTTCAATAAAATAGGTTTAGAATTTAAGCTAATCATGACTCATGAACACAAATTAATATAAAGTTTAAAGATACATTACGATTTTAAATACTTCCCCTAACTCACAATTGAAGTCAGTGTAATATGTCCAGCATAGCATAGTGTCACGTGTAAGATAAACTAGTACTGTCCACAGATCACGAGAAAAACCCTGCTGAGGGAAGTCGTTTCTGGTGCGGTGCGGGAGGAATGTTACTTATTAGCTGGACTAGAGGGCTACTATTGGTGGGAAGTGCGATACGTCAGAGCTTTACGCTACTACTCACAGACTGAACACATCAAGCCGTTAAGAGTAGCGTGTAGTGAGTTCACTTCTAATGTGTTCTGTGGGTGTTGTGATAATATTCTAGGTTCAATCACTGTGCCGCTGTGAGGTAATCTTAAAGCTATACCCATTAGAACACATGAAAGCCTGTCGTCTGTTGTTCGTTCAGTGGTTGTGGAACGAATGCTTTTAGGATGGGTCGTCACTCACCGCGAAATCTTGCGCATGCGCGTATATCGAATTCCTAGCAGGGATTTTCTCCTGATCTGTGGACTGTATATATACATCAGGTAATCAGCGAGATTTGGTTTAAGGTGTCTGCTTGACAGGTAACTTTCCTTATCGACAGTATTAGAATGGAAGCACATGAAAAATTCAGTATGGAAAACTGGCAAGTAAATGCAATGTCTGCGTTTTACAGGGACGGAGTGTCATGCCAGCCGAGACTTCTGTCTTGTGTACGTCGCTCAGTGTTACTCCATGAACTGGAACACAGCAGATCTGACCGGTCACATAAAATAAATCGTTAGCCATCTCCAGACTGTCAGCCGTTGTTAGCCATCTAGTTGACGCTTACAATAGCGGCAAACGTTAACGATGCCTAGCTAGATGGAGCTGGATAACAATTCATTTTATCTGATCGGTTTTTCTTTGTTCGAGAAT
>NW_019060444.1:553812-618154 GCF_000696155.1 Zootermopsis nevadensis
CTTGTGACATGTGCAATAAATGTGGAGCACAGGGACCAAAGCAATACCAGTAATTATATTGGAACAAATGGAAACATATCGAAATGGTTAAAAACGTACGGATGATTACACTGCACATTCTATAAAGGACATTCTGAAAATGGATATTCTAGGAATGGCACATTAAGTATGAGAACACTGATGCAGTACATACGGTAAAATTTAATTTTTACTTTATTGCAGGCCTTCAGGACTGTCACATAAAGTTGTTTTTTTGTGTACTTGAATGATAAATCACGTCGCTAATATATAAATATTTTCTCTTTGTCAAGAAACAAAGTAAATTAATAATATGTATCTTTATCTCAGAGACCTTTCTATGTTAAATTTCAGCCGTTCAATAAAATACTATCCTGTTAGATGCGCATTATCAGCTAATGTTGTCTGCAGGGACTTTTATATTTTTGAAAAAAATTGTTTCTCTTAATCATATTCTGTAACTGTAGTACTATCCGTAAATTCGGAATTAATTATATTCGGTGGAAATTTATATATATTTTTTCCCTTTCTCACCTCCTTCATACAGCTTTGACCTATGTGTCATCATACTAATTATATAAATTCCCAGATTTACTATCTTATTTGTTTATATTTGTTTCCAATGTTTTTCTGCCTTTAAACTAATTGATTTAATTTAATTATTATTTTGAAGATATTGATATACTCATCAACAAGTTGCCTTTGTGTATTAACTTTCTCGAAAGTCATGCAGTTTCTTGATAATCTGTGCTCACATAGCAGATCTTCCGAGAACATATAATATTTTTAATTTCACACCACTTTACGTTGTAACTGTCAATGATTCAGGGTCATTCCTTCTAATAATCTCATTATATAGCAGTTTAAGGAAAATGCATTTCAAATTATTGAAGCGTAAATTTATATCTTACTCAAAATGTTCGTTTTTTGCCAGAATGATTATCGTTTGAAGTCAGACACTGGAGTGGTTACCAGGAATGTCATCTGATTGCTTTCAGGATGTACGTGATAAGTTTCAAGTTGCACTCGTAATTACCGGAACCACCTTCGTCCACATAACCCATATGCAGTCTTTTGATATTAGTGTTTTAATCATGAAACTGTTATTGTAATTAATATTACTGCTATCAGCATGTTTACCTTTTTCAACCAATGTGGTAAGTCGTTTTATGACGTGTTGTCGCTGCCGATGACTTCATGTTTTCGCATACACATTATAACTTTTGAATCGATAGAGGTGTCTGGGATAAGCACCGTTGATTTCTTGTCTAAGAAATTTCTAAGACGAACTACGTGTAGTATATTTAAAGAACAAGGAACACAAAAGTAAATAAGTCAAGTTCTTTGCATATATCCCCCCAAATAAAGAGCAGGACTATGCTAACTATTACACCACGAATTATCGTATAGTAGATGCTGATATGTTAAGTGTTTTAAAGAACTGATAACATGTAGATAAATGTTTTGAACCGATATAATATGAGTCATTTAGTTTGATGTTTTACTTCATGCACCTGGTCGGAACGGTTCTGGGTCCGTGACATGGATTCTTTATAGTGGTTTACGGTGCAACTGCCAGATGTTCATTTAGTGTGTGTGACATCATACTCACCTTTGAACTCACAGAAGCGTAGAGTAATCGCCCGCTGTGATACATGGAAACCCCGTGGTTAAGGCTCAAACACGCTATGTGCACTGTTCAAGCAAGCATTCATTATATCGCCTTTTATGCTAAGCCAGCACATAAACGTGTGCGAGGAATATGAACAGGGTCTTCTCATGTACACATATTTATTATTATTTGAATGAACAGCACCTTTGTTGCATCCGGAAATGTATTCATTATCGCTGTTACTAACGTAGGCCTATTGATGCTTTGCTTGAAACACCAAGCAAAATGAAAACAAGGACGGAGTACATTGCGAGATGTTTGAACATTTGTAATTTCTTGTAAGTGACATGTATTTACTTATATGATTAGATACCATTTGTTATTTATAGAGGCATTTTACGAAGACATTTGAATAATTATTTTATGAGCTGGGACGTGATTTTCCTTTGAAGGTAAAACATTTCTTAATTATAAACAATATCTCCATCTGTAATTGAAAACCTGGTAGCAACACTGACACTAATTTATACTGTATTTAAACAGAAACATGAATAAAGTTAGTGTTAATCCTAGTTTGTAAGATTCTGAAAGATAATAATTTAAAGATAATAAATTACACGTGGTTTAGCTTAGTGGAGGGTCGTAGTGCCAATTAAGTTCTTATCACTTCAGTTTCTATAACTTTATGGGTTAGCGTACAGTTTATCGTAGGTACAGAGTTGATTTTCACATTACGTGTCATATTAGTAAATGGTTTCAAATGATGAGATAAAATGAGCACACCTCGAATTGGCAATGCAAATTCTTTATGCAATATTTCAAAACTAAAATCATTTGCTGTTCGGCATGCCCTCATTTCAAGCACTCTGTGAGGCCCGATGTATATATATTTTTTGTGTTATTTCTGGGTTGCTGAACGAGTACGAGTATATGAGAATTAATTTTGAAGGCACACTAGACCGTGTCAATGAAAATTTGTAAGTCAGCGAAGCACAATATTGAAACACGCCCAGTACATTAATTCATTCCTATTTGAACTACAAAATTCTAGATCACAGCACGACGGTACAATTTTACTCGAAACACAATAGTAAACTACACTGAAATAAAACAATACATTCACTGTTCCATCTTGACCTCCATCTGGCAGCAGCTCGTAAGATACAAATGCTCTGTAAAATGTGTAGAATATTATTAATACTTCTATAATATACTGGAACTTCAAACACAGAAATAGATAACGTCGCAATCTAATAATTTGTTGTAACCTGAATTCCATTTATAATGAGATTAGAGCATGGTCAAGCATTTGAGTGGATCCACGTAAGCAGATGTAAGCTACCAGCGTATTATATTTTGTTTATAAGGGACAGGGAATCGAAACTAACATCAGTGAGCACAGTCATGCCGGCATTCGAAACTTGAACAGTCCAAGAGTTCTCAACCGCTTGAAAACGACGCAAGTTCGGTGACATCTATAAATTAAAATTAGGGCTAGTTACGTACTTGGCGTGTTACTTTAAATTAGTAATGTGAACGAATCGAGTAATTACATAAAACCCTAATGAGGTCATTTGGCCTCTACACATTTCTTTACTAATATGAATATAGTATATCGATACGAAGGCTACTAAGAAATGTAATTAGAGGCCTCATCTCACTATTTCTTTGCTAGACCAACAACACCGCTGTCACATACTTAAACACTTGCCTTTTCAGAATATACCCAATATATTGTTATTTTATGCTTCTAAAGACCATGCTTCGTAGTCTTGGTCCAAAACAGCAGTCAGTAGCTTTTCATTGTTTTCGTCAGTTTTTCGAAATAAGCGATAAAATTAGTTATTATGTTAAACGTTTAATAAATGTATATTTTCCTCGAAATAACCTTTTAAGAAGCCTGATTAAAGAGTAGAGATATTTAGATTCCTGAAAGATTCGCATTTGCAGTCACATTGCATTCCCTACGAATTTGGCGGCTTTTGAAAAAATTTAGAAGAATTATGTTTCTTTTTGTTCTGTTCATTGGCTACTCAAATAAAGCTATTTTTTATGCAGCTACACACTAACTTCAGTGTATGTAACTTCTAGCAGTGACAGAGAAAATGTAATATAAGAAGCAAACGAATTGTAGGCCCCACTCTTCACGTAACATTATTAAAGTGTGTTTTTTTTAGCACAGGTAAACACTCTATTTAATTTGATGTGCTAACTGTACTTACTGGCTTTTTGGAGTTAGCTTTTATTTCAAACTTTCGAACATCTGGAGCTGCACAGTAAAGAAGTGAAACGGTTAAAATGGTAAAGGAAATATTTGTCCTCCAACGAAGCTATTTCATCAGATTAATTATGCTAAATGTGGTTAGTTTTATTACCGTGTTTTTGATGAGACAGATGGATAATTTGTTTCAATCAGTTGCCCACTCCATAAACAAAAATCAATAGTCATTCATTTATCATTGTTGTGGCTTACAAATTAATGGAATGTCATTTCAATAACCGACCAACCGTGACATTATATTATTACAATTGCAAATAATTTTTTTTCGAATCTGCGTCCAAAAACAATAACCTGGGGAATGAAAGGACAAATAAGCCTAAATATGAGGTTTTCAATAAAATTAATTTTACTGTCTAGTTCAGAATCTTCGATGCTCCACAAAGAAATATTGCATTATTTGCCTTTTTTTTTGGTTCGAAAAAAGAACACAGACTAAAATTGTATGAAAATAAATATTGTGCAGTATATATCTGTACTGAGATAATAGAAAATTGTATTAATGGGCATATATTTATAATTTACATAATGTTTATTGTACTTTGTCTCCGTCATTTTAGAATATATATATAAACACACACACATCCGATTGTAGTAGAAACTGGTGGCCAGGTTTTGTGAGACTTTTGTGGCTAAAATGGCAGATATTACAGTCACCGCCTTGGATTTTCAATTTAGTAATACGTAGGAGTACGTCTTGTTTGTCGGTGTATTTTCTGCTATTGATATGTGTAATTGAATTCCGGGCTATAAAAAAACTGGCGTGCTAGTCACCATGATAGGTAACACTAAATTACAGGCCATGATAAGCCTGTTCTTTCGTTGTTATATCAGTGAACGAATTAACGATAGTAATACTAATAGTAATAGTGTTAGTGAAAGTACGAAAGGTAGATTGAATTTTTTTCTATATTTTGTTTGGGAATATGACGTTGGAAGCTGTTTGGAACAGCTGTGTTTATTCAGTATGTCAAGGACAAAGAACCAACATTGAACGTCTATATTCTGATGCGGATTGTACAATTTTAGTCTTTGTTAACTAGAGTAAAACGAGCAAGTCGTATAATTTGGAGCACGATTTCAAGCAATTTTGTCGTTAAATTGGTTAAAGTGTGACGATACAAGCAGCTTTTGGACCTGTCTGTATGCAGCCTTCACACATTAAGTACCAGGTAGATGGACGTCGCTTGGAGGCAGTTATTTAATATAGCGTTTTTAGGCAGGGATAATGGGCTGTCTATAATTACAGCTTACGTTCCACTGTTTTTTTTTGTTCCTGGGGCCGCATCCCTACCGTTAGGATATCCTTTGATAAAACAAGGACCGAAGCATCAAGCTAATAATTATCTCATAGTGATGTAATCCCTTTCTAACCCTCCGTACGTCAGCTCCAGGTTAAAAACCTTCGAGTGTGAAAAAGGGGTTGAAATTAAGATTACAGGACGCCACGTGTGGGTCTTGGCTCTGTCTTTCATTTTCGACGTAATAAAATTGTGGGTAAATTATTCTTGATATGTACAATCCATAAAACAATACAAGTTCATGCTTTATCTGCCTGTTACATGTAGAATTTTGATTAACGCTTTATAGATACCATTGATAATTTGTAACAGTTAAGTTTAGTTCGGAAAATAGCGAGAAAGTATGTTTAGTAAAATTTCTAATTTGATGTTATAGACGTAAATGGAATTGGTATTTCCGCATCATTCACCAGTAGGTATAAAATAATTTATATGAAACGACCAGTATATATCTGTACCAATAGGTTCGGAAAATAACGAGAAAGTTTGTTTAGTAAAATTTCGAATTTGATGTTAGGGACGTAAATAGAATTGGTATTTCCGCATCATTCACCGGTAGGTATAAAATAATTTATATCAAACGACCAGTATATATCTGTACCAATAAAATTTTTAATATTCTTTATTCACAGCTTCTGTAAGGTTGCCAAGTTAGGTTCTACTCTCTTGCTTATGCGTTCTCTTATATCCCCTTCACAGATTAATACGATTTATTGACAAAGATCTCTTCCGACCTAAATGGCCGAAACGTGTTGTTTTATTTTTCTGTCAATATGAGTGCACTTTCAAAACCAAGAAAACTCATCGGCTTTAGAGCATTTAACCTATGAAACAAGAGTACACGGAAGTGAAAATAAGGAAAATTCAGAAAGACATTTGTCTTCAGTCTTTATATATTCCATATTAGCCGTAGCATTACAGAAGCCAGTTTTATACAATTTTTAGTTAAATGTAAGTCAAGCAACGTAAGATTTTATGAAAATATTAAAATTGATTTGAAACAACTTGCTTTTTAGAAGAGGAATAGCTCGTACGTGAGTTCATAACCGTAACCAACATTTTCTTATTTTTAGTTTTGTTGAAATATATCTGGTATTATCGCAGATGTGTATACCATAATAAAACAATCGAAATCATAAATTTGTTTGTGTTTGTGTTGTCTCTGTTTGAACAGTCTGAATTGCCCCTATTTCGATACTGTTAGCAACTTATGAAGCGAACATGGCTTCATTGACACTAGGAGCAGCACGTTACTCTGTTCCCAGTAGTGGCTCTCCCGTAGCGGGCCATCTGTGGGAGCTGAGTGCTTGGGCTGTTGCCTTTGGAAACAAATTAACAGCAGCTTAGCATCTGATAGAGTTCTCACATCTCGACATGTGACGTATGTACGTAACAGGTTTTTATGGTTAACAAGTTGATGTAAGAGGACGTTTTAATTTAGAACATTATTGTGTGAGATTTTTGTGTAGTGCGTTCTTAAATGAACATTATTAATAATATTAGGGATTAATTACGGTGTTAATGCAGTCACAACATACCAGTTTATGAAGATTTAATAAACCATTTTCTGTTTACAAAAAAATTAAACGTGCTGATTTATTTGTATTGTAATAATTTCTCTACGGTAGTATTCGTGTGAAGCGACATGTCACAGAAGACAAAGATATGTATTTGTCTTGTTATTCGACGTAGTCTTGAAATTACACATTATTATTCAAATTTAATGCTGCTGCTACGTATGTGAATAACTTGACTCAGTCGCCTAGGACAACTTTCCTGTCACTCATGCGTGGATTGAAGAAATATTTTTTAAAGTTTTATCATGCAGTGTAATAAAAATTGCAGCCCTTCTAGTACATGGCAATTAAACTGAAGAAAGTGAATAAAGTTGACATTTCTATTCCTATGTTTCTTTCTATTTTACTAGGTTGCTTGCCAATGAAGTATTTTATATGGATGTTATCAGTTTCTGTTTATAGATTTCAGGATTATTATGGATGCCAGGTGTAAACAGATTTATAAGCAGGCGGAAATGGCATATTTGAAAACATTATTCCGGAATTTTCATCAAGACACGGGAGATGTACTGGAATCCGGACAGTCCGTTCCGTAGCATGTAATTAAATTCACTGGTCAGTTAGGTTTTATAAATGTGTGAGGAGTTATGTTCATTCAGTTATAAGGTGTTTCTGGTTAGGCTATGTATATTTTAAGTTATAGTTAACTTAACCAGTGTTGTCAAATTATCATGGATCTACTGTAAAGGAACTAATTGATAGTATTGGTGCTCAGAATAGTAGCATATCAAAAAATATAATCTTAAGTGTGGTAGATGGGCCTATAGTAGCCTTCAGAGAGTAAACGTCGATAAAACAATAGAAAAAACTAAGGAAACAAATATTGCAAACCGAACAGCGATATTTCTGGTTTGAAGGAATAACAGCTTTATTGACGTGCCGTGAAACTACTGAACAGCATTTTAGTTTGTTGTTCAGGAAGTAATTCCAATTTCAAGACGTGTGACGTAAAGTGTTAGCGGTTTTTGTAGCACAGCAGTTTTTATATTGCTGAGAAATTTGCGATAGTGTGAAATTTATAGTAAGAGTGGCGAGGGTATAGCCACAGTATTGATAAGTTGGCGTAAAGATTTTTCTGTTTCATGGCTCACATTTCCCGCCTCGTTTTCACTATTACAGCACACCAGTTTCCCCACTCCCCAACCCATAACACGAATTCAGTTTAACGATATATCCTACATTAAACGTTTCGGTTAATTGAGTATTAGAGAAGTTGAATTTCGTATTTAAATAATATGCTATTCATACCGATGACTATCGTGAGGTTGGTGGCTGTGATGATAACAAGGGATATAAAAGTTAGTGGTAAAGTGCATTAAATAACGATTATAATATGCCATTGCGGTTCTTATGGATAGAAACTGATAAAGTTGTTGGAGATTTGAGGTTCTAACGACGTTAAAAGTGTCCATGATTACTTTCCACATTGTAACACCTGTGGCCTTGTAGGTGGATACCAGTTTCGAATCCTGATCTCAAAGTTAGATTGTGCACAAATATAATTTTATTTTACCAGCCTCCAGGACTATTTCAAATCAACGATTATCATTATTATAATCATCATCGTCACTCTGTTGTCTTATTGAGTAAAATAAATTTTGTATGCCCGCCTAGTTTTAGTGGTCTGGCGACACAGTACCAGCCAGAATGGAACGATATCGACTGACGTGCTATCGGCATACAAGTCCATTAATGTTGGAATTTCATTACCCAAGAATCTCGCATAGTATGAAGAGAGAACACACGCAGTGTGTCAAAGCTTTCGTGAGGAAATTAAAAGAATCCTGTCTTTGAATAAACTAGAAGCAATTCCAGTAGTCTCATTTAATTTGGTGTGGAATTTCCCCCTCCAGCTTTTGTGTTAGCTTAACTAAAGTAGGTTAGGTGAAGAATTTTATTACGTAATTTTAAACGCTGTTCTTCTCCGAATATGCCGTCTAATGAGAATCCTATCAAACATCAATTAAAAGCTCACTATATTTTTTGTCATATTATGCATAGACCAACTTTGAATTATTGTAATATCTGTATTAATAATATGTTTGTGTGGATGCGTATTTTGCATGTGCCGTTTTATTTAACTCCAGGGGCATAGACCTCGCTTCGCATCGAATAAGGGGAGGGAAGTTGGAGATGGTGGCATAGAAAAGAGCTAGCAACGACAACGTAGGCACGCAAACCGTAAAAGCCGTAATCAGTAACTAGACCTACACATCTGAGCTAGTATATTGCATGCGTTAACACTTGTGTAGTCTTGAGATCAATTATACTGGAATAAACATTACCATGATTTTATTTTGTACGGTATTTTAAAGATTCTGCCATATAATTTCTAATTTGTATCGATTACGTCCGTTGATGTTGTAACAGCCTTGCGTGCAGTAACCGTTGTGTGTGTGTGTCTTCAGTACATCGATCGTACTTAAGATAGGAAGTCAACTCCGGTTAAGAGCTCTAGAAATATGGTAATTCCAACTACTCAATGTACGATTTTGTGTTGATTAAAATTCGGCAACGAAACTTCTATTACTTTCTAAAAGCTAGCATACTTTACATTGTTATTTTCCCAGAATAAGGATAGGATTCTGATTACAGGTCTTCGGTAAATATAGCCAAAACACGTAGAGCATCGACTACGAGGAAACACTTCAAAAACTGTTATGATGCAACACCCTGCTATAGATTTATAAACCGAACATACACATTAAGTTATTGCAACTATCTCAAGTGGAAATAGACAAAAAGCTACGTTATAATGACAAAGATATGAGCTTGAAATGGACGCTGTCCTTGTAACAAGCTGCTATATTACAATGAATTGATCTGGGTATGTTGTTCGCTGCTCGCGTAGTATACACTACATTCCACGACTGTAATCTTGAGACTTGCAAGGAATGCAGTAAGTCCGTAGCGGTAAAGACAGACACTATCTTTCCTCCTTCCTCCTTCACCCCACTTCCTCACCCCACAAGTCTCAAGATTACAGTCGTGGACTGTAGGTCAATTACGACTTCATAATCAACAAGAAGTACGATAATCACACAATAAAATCTTCATGTTTGAGCTCGTTTCATGATTTCATTAGTGCATAAAACACATAAACGATGATAGACGCTAATATGAGATGCAAACGAAATGTAAACGCTGTAAAATAATTTGAAATTTAATAATAAAAGAATCATTGTAAATTAAATTAGACATGCGACACGATCGAACTGACACTGTAGCCTAGTGATAGGTGATGCATTTAGTATTCATTACTTAATGTACTGCAAGAACCAAGTAAGTTCGGTAGCCATTTGTCGCCTTAAATTAGGCTGTTGTCTTCGAGTATGGGACGATGCAGGCTGAACATACTAACTCGATTTCTTCGTCATTGTGCTCAGCTACCTGATAAAACAGCCGAAAGTTAAAGTTTTGATTTAGATAACATGCTTGTAATTTGTCATTGTCTTGTGATCAGTAACACCATATTGAACCAAGTTGCATGGTATTTGTGTACAGATCGGTAACTCAGCGCCATTTTGATACATGTTTTGTTATGAATGAAATTTTATCTGTTGCTTTTAGGCCTACTAGTAGATAACGTTTTTGTCTGAACTGTACGGTTTACGCTTATGAGTAATAATACGGGTATCGACTTTGGGTCGTATCTTAAGACGGAAAGGTAATAAATAATTCTACGTTAATGAAATTAATGAAGCAAAAAGTACCTGTAATACAGAGGTGTATGTGAAGATGAAAGCCATTTTAAAACGAAATTTGTTTTATAGCTTAGAAAATAATGACTTATATACTGATTAGTTTTAGTGCCGCCCTATAGTTTCGCTGTTCTTTGTTTTGTCCCTGCAGCCACCCACATGCAAGCGTTCATCAAATTATAACCGTGAAGCAACCATTTTCTTGAAGATTTCTGTCTTCTGGGTTGTTGCGCTGTGTAGTCTGGTCGATGTTAACCAACGTTTCAGAGTTCTTCTACTCCTTTACCCACCTAATATAGTGGAGTCTTATTACTACGGCCAAATTATTGCCACAAACAATAATGCAACTCTGAAAGATGGCTGTCTTCTGGGTTTAAGTTTACCAACGCTTGCGATGATCACCCTGATGATGGAGGCAACAAAGGTCTCAGAAGAGTTGGTAAACATCTATCAGACTACACTGCGCTATATCCCAGAAGACAATCATCTTTGTCCTCACCGCATTGTAAACATCAAATCCTACATATTAACTGAAAGCTTCCTCCTTCAGACATAAAAGATACAATGTGATTTACTGTGCGAATCCTTATGATAAATCACTTCCTCCGTATTACCTATCGCGCGTTACATATTTTATTCAGAGTGGTATGCGTCCACATAATATCATTTAGTACGGGAGAGGGACAGTTAATGAAACATCCACTTATAATAGCGCGCAATGCTGACGGCCTAACTTATAAAACAAGATAACATCGTAGACATTTAAAAGAGATATAGAGTAACGGTTTTTTAGTGGCTGGCAGGCAATTATTTTAAATCTAGAAATATAGTTCAAGTATTAACGGCATGGATATTCATGGAAGGTTTGAGCAATCCATTCGTAATATGGTCAGCGACGTTAAACGTCGTAACGCATTTGTATTTTGACAAACATAGACAACACCAGTGCAACGTTCAACAAGTTTCTGCGTGTTCTGTGTTAAATGTGTGAACAGTGTAACTCGTCTTATTTTTCCCCCCTTGTTTCCTGCAAGTTGAACGTCAGATATTTGGAATGTCACCTCGTGTCTTCTAGTAGGAAGTTGGAGATGGACCAAGTCACATAGCGATGGCGAAAAGTTATTTTAGTATAGAAGCAGCAAGTTCATTCCCCTTGGTCATCTACTTAATGTCAAACTCTGTGCGATTTGAAATAGAAATGTCCCTGGAACGTTTAAATTACTCTTTTGTTGGATTAAAGTAAACGTTTTCTCCTGGTGTCTAGAGGTCTTTATTGGAACTTCATTCTGGAACACTGTTGACTGGCATGAAGTGAGCGTTGTGTCTGTGAACAGTTACCTCTTAAACTGCTTTTAATGGGGACTTCCATTGAATTGAATATTTTATTTCCCTGTCGTTAAATTTTACAACCAGTTCTAAAATGAATTTATTTACTTATAAGACCTTCGTAAGCATGTATTACTTGAAGCGAATCGTTTCCAGGAACATTTCAGTTGACATGCGAAAATACTTGTCATCAGATGTTTATTTGTGTAGCAGTCATCGAATTCCTAAAAGTGTTCATAACTATCAGGTGATCAATACATCTGTCCTGAGGCTAAACAAGTCTGTCATGATGTCAGTACTGCAAAATCATGCTTTTTCTTTTGTAACAGTTCTAACTTTCATAAACCTCACTCTGGCGTATTTATACTCTGATCATATTGTCATGCATCTTTCTCTTTTCGTGGAAAAGGCAAACGTGTGTCTGCTTAGTAAAAGAATAAGGAGTGTGTTCTCTCAGTTTGCTTTAAACTGGCTGGCCGATGTAAACAAATCCTGTTTACAGAGGACTTCTATGTATAGCGAGTACGCATAAATGTCGCAAGAAAGATTTCTTCTGCATGACTTCTTAAAACGTTATGAGATGTACTTTCTTGCAGTACTCTGGACATAAAATAAATGATTGATATATCAGGAGATTTAATTAATGCAGATTGATTCTTATAAGATTAATAATGATTTAAACATTCTAGAAAACTTTGAGACCTACTTGATTAATATGTAGGCTAATCCTGCTAATTGTCGAATATCTCTGGTTCGTTTCTTTACCCGGAGCCCTCGTTTCATAATTGAGGTTTTTGTGGTCTTCCTCAAACCCTCAGTTAATTATGGGTGAAGTATATTAAATCGTCAATGGTACTTTCTTCAACATACTTTAAAATTAATAATTCTCAATCCTGCCATTCGGCACACTACAACCAATGTAATTCTGTTATCATCGTCAGTTAACCAAAGAAACGGAAAACAAACTTGACTTTCTTAGAATAAAATATTTACTCTGTTATGGGACATGAGTAATTATCAATATATCCTACATATAACTATAAATTAAATCGACCTTGTAATGTAACCATTTGAAGTCGAACATCGTCTAAATAATATTAAAGAAATCAGTCCGTACCTCAAGGAGAACACAACACTTTATCATTACAAAGATCAGCTGGTTAATGCTGTTCAAGGAAATGATGTATGGTTATAATTTCGGATTCTTTCGGCGACTATTATGAGGACCACTGTCATCTGGGATGTTGCGCCACGTAGTCTGGTACTCGTCGTCCTGATGATGGAGGCAGTAAGTACCTCTTGAATGTCGGTATACTTTTATGAGGTAACACAGCGTAATATTCCAGAAGACGGTCGTCTTCGAAATAAACCCCTTTCGTGAGAATCATACGAAAAAAATACAAAACAGCAGGCGGTGTACCACTGGATTTTAAAGGTTTCTACTCCGGAATTATCTTAACAGACCACACAGTGACGTCACGATTAATAGTGGTCGTGATTTTTTGTTTAGAAAATGTGCCTGCATCCGAAGTGTCATGCACAGCATTTTTATTTTCACCTGTTAAACAAACGTTGACGAACATTTCATTTCATGGTGGGAATGTTTATTCAATAGTTTTCAGTATAACAGGAATGCGAAAACGCTCACATTTAACGAAGAATTTGGTTTATTAGCTTCATGGCGCAGTGAATAATGCAACGTAATCGTAAGCAGTGTTAGTATATTGTACGCGTCCTTTTTCGTTTAATGACGTTCTTTTATGTTAACTGACGTTGCTTTGAAGTTCATTTACAACTGATTCAATGCTCACAAACGGAAAGTCAGACAAACATCCTGCTAAGGTACAACTTCACGAGCTTTCTACGTCACGTTGAAAGTAAACAACACTCACAGGACATGAAACAAATGATAGTCATCCCGACCGGTCATCTGATTAAAAAGAATGACACCGTGGTTTCTATTAAGGACTGAAATTCTTACATATTATGCAGTGTTTTGGTGTGATGATTACAGTTATTATTTTCCAATGTAGTAACTATGTGAAAGTTGTTAAATACGAGCCAGTTACTGATGCGATATAGTCTGTTCTAAAACTAATGTAACAGCTATAATGAAACATGTGCCACTTTCTAGAAGAGCATTTTATAGTGCATTTCTAGGTTTCCAGCAAGCCATTTTCAGAACACAAATTTAAAAGTTGGGTTATCCGGTACAGCTATTCAATTAATGTTGATAATCATACCATAGATACTAAATAATTGATGGAATATTACATTCATCTTTGTGCATTGCTAAAGTGTTAATGCAGGTGAGAAATATGTTTCTTAAATACTTCTTGTGTCAGCATACAAATTCATTGAAAAATATACCTTTGCGTCCTTGCAAGATTCTGTTCTCTAACTGTCGAAACAGTTAACAGTGTTCGAAGAAAGATTAGTGGAACACTTACAATATACCAGAAATTTGAAAGTGCTACCGAAAATATATGTACCTCTTGCTAAAGCAAGCAGTAACTTGGCAGTGTTCTCATGGAGTTTTATTTGTTTCATTTGACTCTCAGAATAAGCAGCAATTATTTTCATCAACGTCAGAGACCGATTGGTGTTTGTAATGGAAACTGAAGGAGAGTACAGTACAGTCGAAGACAAAATACATACTGCTGTAAACATATAAGCCAAAGTAAATTACATCGTCTTAGGTGTAAACCAATGAAATGTATCGCTGCGGCACCAGAAATCCCAACATAAGGATTATTTACAAGAACATTAATTTTCCGTAAAGGGAAGTTTACAGTAAAATTTATAGCAGCCCAGTAAATTTATTTCTATCCCTATTATTTCCTGTGTAAGATTCTTTTCGTTAACATCCATAGCTCAGCTTCCGATCCACGCCTATTAATAACCATTATCCATGTTTTGTTTACTTTTTCCCGCGGTGTTTAGTGTGGATACTTTGCGGCGGGCTGCGGTACAATCAGATTCTCAAACAAAAATTGATTACACGCATCTGGATGTTGTACTCTTAACGTTTATTTATATGGTATTAATGGAACATGTCACGGATTGCCACTATACTGTGCGTACGAACCAAGCAGGGATAGTAACTGAGTGCTTTACAATATCGATCACCAGTCAAGGAACACACAACCTGTAGCTATACTGAAAGTGTGGCTTACTCTGAAGTTATGTACATTTTGGAAGCAACAAGATTATTAACGCGAACTATGTAGCTGTTAAAAATAATGGCTCATTGGAGCCCCTCAGTATAACCTACGAAGCCCGAAACAAGTAATTAGTGTTAATTATTAAATAATAAAGGTATATTCTGATGGTTAACAAGAAGTAAAATAAAACATAGGCTACTATTAATACACAAGATATAATTTGGTAAGTGAGCTTAAATTAATTAATGTTTATTTATCTACCACAATATCTTTATAGATGTGATATTTCGGTCACTTCATCAGTGCTTTTAATGTAGACATCAAATCCAAAAATGCGCGCACTAGTTTTATTGTGAATCGTAGTGGGAAGACAGATGCCACCTCGGGTTTGTTATAAAGCATGAATAGTATAATTTTAATAGACGGACTAATGAATTAATGTTTTTACCACTGATGATGACCTCTTGAGGTTGGAACGCGTTTGGCACAAAGCGTTATTTAATGTGTAAACAGTTTAGTTTGTATGCATGATTTTATATAGTGTTGTCAGTCATGGAAGATGTATGGTTATAATTTCGGATTCTTTCGGCGACTATTATGAGGACCACTGTCATCTGGGATGTTGCGCCACGTAGTCTGGTACTCGTCGTCCTGATGATGGAGGCAGTAAGTACCTCTTGAATGTCGGTATACTTTTATGAGGTAACACAGCGTAATATTCCAGAAGACGGTCGTCTTCGAAATAAACCCCTTTCGTGAGAATCATACGAAAAAAATACAAAACAGCAGGCGGTGTACCACTGGATTTTAAAGGTTTCTACTCCGGAATTATCTTAACAGACCACACAGTGACGTCACGATTAATAGTGGTCGTGATTTTTTGTTTAGAAAATGTGCCTGCATCCGAAGTGTCATGCACAGCATTTTTATTTTCACCTGTTAAACAAACGTTGACGAACATTTCATTTCATGGTGGGAATGTTTATTCAATAGTTTTCAGTATAACAGGAATGCGAAAACGCTCACATTTAACGAAGAATTTGGTTTATTAGCTTCATGGCGCAGTGAATAATGCAACGTAATCGTAAGCAGTGTTAGTATATTGTACGCGTCCTTTTTCGTTTAATGACGTTCTTTTATGTTAACTGACGTTGCTTTGAAGTTCATTTACAACTGATTCAATGCTCACAAACGGAAAGTCAGACAAACATCCTGCTAAGGTACAACTTCACGAGCTTTCTACGTCACGTTGAAAGTAAACAACACTCACAGGACATGAAACAAATGATAGTCATCCCGACCGGTCATCTGATTAAAAAGAATGACACCGTGGTTTCTATTAAGGACTGAAATTCTTACATATTATGCAGTGTTTTGGTGTGATGATTACAGTTATTATTTTCCAATGTAGTAACTATGTGAAAGTTGTTAAATACGAGCCAGTTACTGATGCGATATAGTCTGTTCTAAAACTAATGTAACAGCTATAATGAAACATGTGCCACTTTCTAGAAGAGCATTTTATAGTGCATTTCTAGGTTTCCAGCAAGCCATTTTCAGAACACAAATTTAAAAGTTGGGTTATCCGGTACAGCTATTCAATTAATGTTGATAATCATACCATAGATACTAAATAATTGATGGAATATTACATTCATCTTTGTGCATTGCTAAAGTGTTAATGCAGGTGAGAAATATGTTTCTTAAATACTTCTTGTGTCAGCATACAAATTCATTGAAAAATATACCTTTGCGTCCTTGCAAGATTCTGTTCTCTAACTGTCGAAACAGTTAACAGTGTTCGAAGAAAGATTAGTGGAACACTTACAATATACCAGAAATTTGAAAGTGCTACCGAAAATATATGTACCTCTTGCTAAAGCAAGCAGTAACTTGGCAGTGTTCTCATGGAGTTTTATTTGTTTCATTTGACTCTCAGAATAAGCAGCAATTATTTTCATCAACGTCAGAGACCGATTGGTGTTTGTAATGGAAACTGAAGGAGAGTACAGTACAGTCGAAGACAAAATACATACTGCTGTAAACATATAAGCCAAAGTAAATTACATCGTCTTAGGTGTAAACCAATGAAATGTATCGCTGCGGCACCAGAAATCCCAACATAAGGATTATTTACAAGAACATTAATTTTCCGTAAAGGGAAGTTTACAGTAAAATTTATAGCAGCCCAGTAAATTTATTTCTATCCCTATTATTTCCTGTGTAAGATTCTTTTCGTTAACATCCATAGCTCAGCTTCCGATCCACGCCTATTAATAACCATTATCCATGTTTTGTTTACTTTTTCCCGCGGTGTTTAGTGTGGATACTTTGCGGCGGGCTGCGGTACAATCAGATTCTCAAACAAAAATTGATTACACGCATCTGGATGTTGTACTCTTAACGTTTATTTATATGGTATTAATGGAACATGTCACGGATTGCCACTATACTGTGCGTACGAACCAAGCAGGGATAGTAACTGAGTGCTTTACAATATCGATCACCAGTCAAGGAACACACAACCTGTAGCTATACTGAAAGTGTGGCTTACTCTGAAGTTATGTACATTTTGGAAGCAACAAGATTATTAACGCGAACTATGTAGCTGTTAAAAATAATGGCTCATTGGAGCCCCTCAGTATAACCTACGAAGCCCGAAACAAGTAATTAGTGTTAATTATTAAATAATAAAGGTATATTCTGATGGTTAACAAGAAGTAAAATAAAACATAGGCTACTATTAATACACAAGATATAATTTGGTAAGTGAGCTTAAATTAATTAATGTTTATTTATCTACCACAATATCTTTATAGATGTGATATTTCGGTCACTTCATCAGTGCTTTTAATGTAGACATCAAATCCAAAAATGCGCGCACTAGTTTTATTGTGAATCGTAGTGGGAAGACAGATGCCACCTCGGGTTTGTTATAAAGCATGAATAGTATAATTTTAATAGACGGACTAATGAATTAATGTTTTTACCACTGATGATGACCTCTTGAGGTTGGAACGCGTTTGGCACAAAGCGTTATTTAATGTGTAAACAGTTTAGTTTGTATGCATGATTTTATATAGTGTTGTCAGTCATGGAACAAAAACATTCCAGTATTGCTACTTTATAATCCCGTAGTAAGCAAATGAATTGTTTACTATTTCTCTGTTTAATTATTTTTCCTTACCAATGTGAGATACCAAAGAGTAATGAGAAACCCATCCGATAAGCTCGTTGGTAATCCGGCTTATTCGCGTTAGAGTGAACTTCGGTTTTAATACGCTCTAATATAGGTCTCTCCACAAACACGGTTGTTTACGAAGATAATACCTAGCGTACTAGACCAGATATCGCTTAATGGAAGTTTAATTACAGTAGTGAGCCATACGCTTTAACATGAAACTAGTACACGAGATAGAAATATTGAATTTCGGTATTAGTAATCGGTTGTCCTTGTCAGAAATTCTTTGCTTTACATCTCATCCATGTTTAGCGATATGATTCTTCGGTTTCATTGACACCTTGTTCGTCGAAAATTGGTGTCACTGGACTTGAAATATCTGCTACCCAAAGGCTTTCAAAGTTTTCTCCTTAACGACAAGCATTGAAAGCTACGCACAAGTTGAGAGCTCTGAGGAACGCGAACGTCACCCTAGCGTGGACATCATTATCTGCACAGGACCATTCAACAAGAGCCCCTCAGTATCGCCGCTTGGCAGAGTACGGTTCTCCCCAAGGGAGGGCGCTATCAGCTGGACGCAAGAGGCCTCCACTGCAGACCTAGCTCCACCGTCTTCTGAAAATTCTTCTCAATTCGCCGCTGTCCTTTTGCTCGAGGTCAGTAACAGCGTTTCGTCTATACTATATCTTCTTCATACAATGCGTAGTGGTCAAATACCAAGATACAATTAACGTGTGTTTCAAAACAAGCCCACGGAAGATTCATATTAGTTATTCTTATTTCACGACGCTATATCTACTGTTCAGTATTGTCAATCAGTAGTGACATATGACTGTTCTGGTTTATGTGTGCCGATGCTGACATAACGCAAGTTTCATTTATTTACTTATGAAGTTGTACCGAGAAAACTGACTCAAGCGGAACTAACTGATTTTCCCGAGGTGGCCAGTTAAAAATTCAGTGACTACTCTGACTGAGACTTCCGTGGCTTTCTGTCTTTCGCCGAGGCAGATGTCTATGTAATATCTCGAAATATGCCTTTTCAATCCCTTTAAATCCGTGGAATCTTATCATCCTCATATATAATTTAATAGTATATAAAATATGAAGCTGATAATAGCGATGCTACATATGAGCAGTTATTCCTTAGGACACAGTTAGCTTCGGATGATTCATCATATGACCTATGAACGATGTATTGGGAAGGATACAGAGATATATTTTAATGTTAAATTGTGGCATTATCGTGGAGGGTAGAAGGAAAATTACCTGTACTATTAATCAGTATGCGTGTGTGATGCAGCGATTACAACCAGGAATCACCTACTTACGAACCCTGCTGTACTAACCAACTTAGTAATGTAAAATTTTGTCGCTATTTAATTATTTAAGAATTCCTTTCTCTAAGATGTAAGCCACATGTATTTTACGGCACATTTTTATAATTAATCGAAACTACTCCGCCCTGAAGTTTGTGTGAAAAGTTTGTTACATTCGTGTGTACGTTGGGTGTCTAGCATAGCTGTGGGGCCGTACACAACTTCGTATTACAGTTTCATTAAGTTTGTATTGTGTGCAGGAATTTTGCTTGTCTCAATTGGTTCCTACGGGTAGATATTGGTTATTAAAGGCGTGTTGTTGTTTACATGAACCAGCTACGTATTTTTAAAACACTAAGGCAAATTCCCTGACTACACATTTCTGCAACTAAGATTCGTTATGGTTTTATTCGATCCATATATTCACAATAACATATGTAGAATTTCTAAATATTAAACAATTCAGTTAATTTTTGGCTCAGAGACACGAGCCCTACGTTTTAATTCTTAGTGGAAAAGATATTTACTTTTGGAATTGTCTATGGAAAAGTCTGAAATTTAGTAAATAATTGGTTAAAATTAAGTTTTATCAGTATTTTTGGACAAATGCTACGTTTCCAACAATTTATATTACATGAAACCAGTGATGCTGCACAGGGTATCTTGAAAGTGTGGTCGGGATATTTTCAAAGAAATAGAACATTTAATTTGCAGATTGAATATGCTGCAGAAACTTAACAGATATATGATGCCATACAATATATAAGAGTTTTTGAATAATTCAGTAAATTCACATAATGTAACATAGATGTTCAGTCTGAAGAAAAAATCTACGAATATAATAATAAGTTGTAATTCTGTTCAAAGGCCACAGTGTGGCCCTTTGATGGGGTTTTTTCTTCTGAACACCACTTTTATGACGGTCGTGCAGTTTACCATTTGCCCTTTTGCATTTAGTGCTCTTAATAACGTTATTGTATGTATTTGTCATGGTATAAAGTGTTGGATTCAACAACGCATTTTTCTGGTATAATATTGCGAAAACGAATGTATTATTGTGGTCTTGCATTCAGGCTGCACATGAAGCGATTGAAATTAGATCCCTCACAAAGTTTCATTTGACATTATACCCATGTTTACAACATATTAAAAAACTGAGACACATTGGAATTATTGCGAGGTTTTTATTGACAATTGATTCATTGGTTAGCTGCCACTCACTGTGGGAGTGTTTTGTACGAGCCACAAAGCCTTTCAAAAGGGTTTATTTTGATATAGGAATTAATTGCACAGTAATATAAATTACAGACAGTGGTTGATGCGCAGAGGGTTATGGAATTGTATGTAGACGATATATTTCAAGAAAATTTCACTTTAGACGTTCTGAATCTAGAAAACTTAAATAAATTATTTTTATCCAGGCGGGTGGCGGATTGTCGCAAACAAAACACTGAAACTCCCGATACCATGAAAGGCGGAAAATTTTTACCATCTGAGCGACTATCAGTTTTTTAAAGGGGACACTGCTACATATTTATATTAGTTTTACACAATAATTGTTCTGTTGTAATGTTGTGCTTAAAAATAGCACGCAAGTCAAGGACAAGAGGATGCTTGTAGTCGCGGTTATGTAGAATTATTCTCCGTACTGAATTCAACTTCCTTAGGCGTAATGTTACTACCAGGGTGCTTCGTTATATCGGTAGAATTCGCCCAGAATGCCATATTAACTTACTCTTATTTCATTGTTTAAGTTTAGATGTATTTTCTTAGACGTTACCTACATAAGCTTATCGTTTAATATGACGTTGACCCATGCGTACAGAACGCATATAAACCTGATTGACGTGGTCAAATATGATACGCACGCTGCTTTAGAATGAATTTAAATAAAATCATATTTTCTTACATTACAATAAATTAGATAGATCTGTGTAGACAGCTCATTGTTTAACAAAAAACCTAGAAATGCGACAGAATTCCTCGTTCCGTGAACTATAAACGTCTCCCTACACAAACAGCAGTAACTTTGAGATTTACCGAGTTTTGATTGTTTGGCCAGAGCTTCCTTCGATTTCGGAGCTTACAAAGTTAGATTCTCTAAGAAATAAACACATTTTTCTAAATCTAAAACTGTGCTATTCGGGGAAAAAAAGGAAACGCTGAGTGGCGTACTAGATTTCTACTGTAGTTCGTCTTCCTTTCGTGGGCAGTCGGTGCATAGTTGCTTCAGGCCTGGCGTAATGCATTGTGGCTCTGGAGCTGACTGGATTTCTTCTTGGGAGATTGATTACAATCTTGCACATGTGGAAAAAAGCGGAATAGAGCTCAGAACAGGGGATGCTCTTGAAAGGAGTTGAAAGTGATGAAAAAGATATGTTACTGATGTGACTCTTCGATTTGTTTCAACCTCATGATGGCCTATGATGGTGTTAGGCAGCAAAACGTATTGCGGTATTTAAGATATGTGACTCCTTGAAAAGTTTAATATCTAGCTGTTTGGTTTCAGCATATCCAATTCGAAAAACTAGTATGGAATTTCTTTGACATGTTAAATTTGTATAGATGAAGGTCTTTTAATTTAGGTAACATTTAATTTCTTAATCCCCATACAGTTTTTTAGACGGAAACACTAGTCTGCTCTAAAACTGCATAAAATGTGGTCATATTTATAGGAATTGATCTCTGATAGTAATTGTAATAACTAATTTAGTAGGAAAGCTTCCTTGGCGTGGGTGACGTAACAACATTCTCGGATCAGTTTTGGGGCAGCGGACGCACGTCCACGTCGCTCTATAACCAGTTCAGTAAAATAAGAAATTGCATCTTTCAGAAATAACTTTTAAATATTTGGTTTAGTTTGTCAGTCGCATCATAAAATTTAATCGAAATTTATCTTGTCCATCCGTGTAGATTTTTGTGTTGTGAACGTTTAATACGTCGTTTGTGTGTCGAAAATGCTACGACACTACACGTAGTAACCAACATTATCACGTCATCGAATTTGTTGACTGTATCCCGTATCGTTGAGAGGACCTTATGGTATAAGATTCTGTATTTTGATTTCGCTCTGTTAAAGCTATATGAAGAGTCATTTAACAATTTGGTAAACCTAAGATCATATACTAAACATTCGAAATTCTACACACAGCACATTAATTAACGCATTTTTCTGTTGTCCCATAGGCATAATCAGTCTTGGCAGAAAAGCGTTCATAAATTATATGGCCGTCAACATTTTTTGCTCTTTTAGTAACCAAGAATAGCTTTTAAATTTACTCGTAAAGGTAATTACAATCAACATTTATGTATGACCGACAATTTATAAATTGTAGACAATAAGATAGATATATGCCAGGAACATAGACGTTTGTTAAAATGTAGCAAGTGAAGAAATCAGCTTATAATATCTTCTCCCTAGTATCATGTAGCATTACCGATGCTTAAGGAGGGAGCATGATAGTCAGTTTGGTACACCAACCATGAAATTAATAGACTGTTTCAGTTCATTAATAATTAGCCTAAGTATAGAGGCGAGAGTTTCCTTAGAAAACCATAAGTTGTTCGTGGTAAATAAATTCCCTCGAGGTCATGAAGCCATGTACTTATAGCCTTCCTCCTATCCTTAATTGAGAAAGTCTATGTACTTACCGAATCCCAAACTCATCTTCATAACATCGTGGCTTCGGTGCTGTCAGATTGAAGAATCTTTGTTTAGCAAGTTCAGATGAGAACTATCGTGTACATAATTTGTGTTGGGTACATTATAACTGTTTCATACAAAGTGGAATGAAGATGATCATGTGGCGAAATGCATCGCCACAATTTATTAACATAGAATTATATAGAAACTATAATATATTCTAGTATTAATTGTTATACGAAGGAGCCTCGGAGTGTTTAAGGAATGTGTTTGATTTTAAGTAAATTCTGTTTCACAATTTTTTTTGTAGGCACGAAAGATTTACCGCAATTAAGACTCCTTCTTACGAACTTTATAAGTCAGTGCTGGGTAACTAGGTTTATGCTTGTGCTTAGGATATTAAGACTGTGAATACATGGTATAGAACGGCCAACAAAGTTCTGTAGGATTTGAGGTGTTCACCCCGGCGAGTCTGAAAATGGCTGTCGTCTGGGTTGTTGCGCCGTGGTATAAGTTCACCGACGTTTCAGAGGTGGTTGCCGCCTCCATCGCACTGATGATGAAGGCAGCAAGGACTTCTGAAACGTCGGTGCCGTACAGTTAATTCATAGACTTCAGAAGTGGAGGTAAATTAGGATAAGGATACAAAGTGGCCAAGTAAATTACACCACAAACCATTCAGGTTATATAAATGTTTGGGTCTCTCTTCACACTTATACGCTTACGATCTCCATGAGGAAGAGAATCTGTTTAAAGAAGAATACATTTGGTTAATATAAAACGGCTTGGAGTAAATTAATTCAGTCTTGTCTGGTAGTCGGAGTTAAATATTTTGTGCGTGATCCTTTTATTCATTTAACTACCTATGGGATTTCGCTCCTCTTGTTAACATACTAAGCCATATCATACATACGAAACTGGCTTAGTTTCAAGGCACGTTGTAGGAAGCACCCCCTGAGCTTTATTAACCGAAGGTATTCTCCTACAAGCCAGTCAGCATGGTCCCTTCTCCTATCCCCTCAAAACGGATATTTAGTTAGACATTATATGCATGCATAAATATAAGTAGTCTGCATGCGTGATCTACCTAGCAGGAGACCGTGGTTTTCCGTAAAGCTTAATGCATATGCAAACAAATTAAAAGACACTCCCTAAGCGTTCTACTGTAATGTATGGACGGCTACCCAGGGGACACAGGACAGGAATTGTTTTAATATGACCGGCGAAGTTACTTGATGTGATATGGATTATAAGTTTCTAGAATACTGCATATATTTGGGATATCTAACTACATTGATAGTTTCATACTATATTACTAAATTTTCAGCATTTTGAAAAAGAATGCATTGTTTCATGAACTCGCAAGTCGCTTCATCGTAAATTATTTAATTTTAATCGTTCAAAATTATCCAGCAAAGAATGTGTATTTCATGATCTATATTTCTGTATAATCATGACGTGTTAATACATCGAAATAATTGTGCGAATTGACACATCTTAAGATAGTTAAAACGACTAACGTTTTCAACTTCCCTTACGTTTAACGTGTACTAAACAAATCATCAGTTTCATACACGACTCTGGAGCACGACAATGTTATATTTGAGATTTTTAACGCGGCGAGTATTAAGATGGTGAATAGTATATTTCAGTAAACACTTAAGATATATTAGACTTGCTTGTTGATAAAGCAAGTTCTGTATGTTTGATTCCAAATACAAATGTTTCATTCTGGAAACCCTTGTCGAATCGACAAAATCTTGTTTCGTGAGAGACGAACCTGAACTTAATGGAGCATTACGAAGTCGAAGTTTGTTTAGAATTTACATGCATTAAGAGGCGATGGAAACAAGAAACACGGGGCTCAACTTCCATACGGCTTCACAGTCGCTTCACGCTAAAATCTACTTCGAAATTGTTGTTGCAGGTTTTCTCTTTGCTTCC
Source organism: Zootermopsis nevadensis (assembly GCF_000696155.1). Next base: position 578,877 of record NW_019060444.1, read on the forward strand.
CATGTACTTTTATTCGCAACATGGCCCCGTATGAAGCTTGAAGCTAGTTTTCTTTAGTTATCTCATAATAGGGTTAATGCAACTAATTAGAAAGTTTTAGACACGATACATGTATGAAGTAAAAGTTGCTGTATTATAAATTTCGAGTGACACTTTTATAGAAAATATGGAACGATACATATATTTCTGTGTATCTTAAATACGCCTTTTAGTTATGAATTGTGCGATATTGTACACACGCTAGTAAATGCGACACCCTATTAAAGACGGACGAGCTGTATGAGAATGAGACTGTTGCAAGAAGGAAACAAATTCATAAAGGAAAGGTACCATTGCACCTTGTTACACCATAAAAACATGAAGAAAGCAATTTTCACACTTATTTTATCCGCCGGGAAGCGTCCCCAGTTACGTTTGAATTTAAGACGATGTGGCGTCGGTGTGAGGAAAATGTTTTCTGAGTACCGACCCGAGTCGCCCAGTCCGTCGGATATCACCCTACACAAAGCGACTCCTACTCATTGATATATGAAGACATGTAAATTAACCATTGCCTTATCATTACGAGTGGACTATATTAGCACAGTCAGTAGTGAATGATACGCAGACCACAGCCTTAGCCTTGCACGGAATTCACAGTTGGGTTCCCTTTCTATTTACAGAGGAAGTGTGTCCTTACGAAGGATTTCATGTACTGCCTCGGAGAGAAGTGCATATAAAATAGAATAATTAATTTACACGTGTAAGCGACTGTTCCAAGAATCATCGTTCTGTGGCAAATACACGAGAATTAGATTTGAATAAAACCAAATTGAAATAGAGGGCGAAGTGAATTCAGACTGAAGTTTGCGGTAAAATGTATTTATTCACTGAGGTGTGAAAGATATTGTCTCAACATTTGCCCATTTGGGACCTCGCATTGATGATCATTAAAAAGAGTGTTTGAACTCAAATTATAGCGCTGACGTCTGTGCCATTAATTTTCGTGTATGGTCCGTTTAACGTCGCTATTTCAATTAAATATCTTGTGACGAGTTTATACGAATTGTACGGAAGTGGGAGAAAACATTTGTAGTTACAAGATTTGAAGCTTTCGAGGTAATTTCAGTATGATGACTTTCGGGTTGTCAGCCATGTCTTAAGGTAACATATTAAATATTCCCTTGTGGCGATAGAGAAACTCCACGGAAGGTTATGAGCTGCTTTGCGCTTGTCTACATTAAAAACGAATATATAGAAAATAAAGACAGGCGAGTTGCCGCTGAGCTATTCTACCCTGTTCTTCGTTAAACCGAGTATGTCACTCGCCTGCATTTGTAGCACCAATAATATTACTCAGAGAATTAAAAGCGTGCTCACGTCTACTGACATACTGGCGCAGATTCCAGATCTTTCGAGTGAAAGTCGGATATAAAATCGTGGATGCAATTTGTTCCATCACAGTACGTTGCAAAGAACAAATTAAGCATAAAAGCTTCGTTTATGTAGATACGTGAATACTTAATCAAATAGCACATATAATCAATTTGTCGATATTTATCGCTTTCAATTTTGAAAGGTGTGAGACCGGTAGAAGCTTTGTCTAGATATGGTAACCCTGGTATTACACGTTCCTACTAACTGTACCTTTGTGTTAAAATCCAATATTGGATTTTATCACATACTTTTTTGAACCATTGAATTTTCGATTCCTAATTATAAACCGGTTTCGTACTCTTTTGATCAGGCCGTGAGTTTGATGAACGAAAGGGAACATTTTGAACAACCAGTAGCATTCCACAACTAAACCACCATTTATGTGGCCGTACAATGGAACAAGCTTGCTAATCAGTTACAAATGTACAATAGAGTGATGGCTAATTCCAATTAATATAAATTTAAAGCCTTAAAAATTTATGTTGATTAATCCCAACTATTTTGAAAACTTTTAAAATCGATTATAATATAAAATAAGTGGAAAATTCTTTTCTATTACTGAGTACTTGTGATTCAGTCCATGAACAAAATGCAGTACTACACTCCCATTGATCCTCATTAATTGAAATAAAAGCCTGCATGCAATATGAGTGGGTTCGGATCATGGCAGGCAGTAAAAGTGAATTGCTCGTGGTATTTTCGTAGGTCTGTGTGTCCAGTGTTTGTCATTTGAGTGATCCCAACCTACAGCGTCTAATTCTTCTATTTCATTTTTAAGGACAACATGTATGTTTCAATTTATTTATTTATTTTCATAATTTTTTTCCAGCAGTTTAATCACAATCGATAACTTAATAACATTTGTACACTTGAGAGTGTATCGTCATTGCATGCTAAAAATCATTTCAGTGAAGAAAAAGTAAAAAAAATGATGTTTGTTATCTTTCGCATAAAAGATTAATAAATTTCCACAAAGATTTCTTTATAAACGAATAAATATGATATTATCATGACTATGCCAGAAGAGAATGTTGAAGGTATTTACTCTATACTCAGACGTATTCCCCAGACGTATTTTATCCGAATGCATTCTTATGTGGCTTTGTGTTCTTCTTTTTGACACTGATGTTCATTCCCACAGTTGAAAAAGCTAGCTACCTGACAGTACAGATACTGTTTACCATTGATTCTGTTAGTGACGAAATTATTCAACAATAAGTAACACCAAATATTGGCATGAGTTATTTCTCCTTGTTATGTATTAACTGTACACCGCATTTAAATGTTTCAGTAGAAAAGAATTGTAGGTCTGTATGTTAGCGCTATCTATGTTTTACGTAATGAATCAGTACTTTGTATAAAATCTTATTCTTAGGAATACACTTTAATATTGGCCGATACAGCACACGGCTTAAAATTATATTTACAAAAAACCGAAAGAAGTTTTAAAAATAAAGCTGCATTCTGTTGGCCTTTGTATATCGTCTCTCCTACGAAAATACTATTTTTCATACCTTGATTTTAGTTACAAAATGTTTAAAGCATGTTCTCTGAAACTTATGTTGTACGCCGAGGGAAAATAATTTTTTTAAAAAAGTAAATGACTTAAATCAATTATCTCTCGAATATTTCACTGAATTTTAACAACCACTTCTGCAGTATATATAAACGTCATAGAAAAAGCAGTATTAATTGTGCGAGTAACATTTATTGAAAACTAAAATTAATTTAAGCCTATATATTACTACATACTAGGTAGCTGGCGTAGGCGTTTATTTAATCAGGTGCAGAAATGTGTTAACACAGAATATACACATTTCACTGGAATTTGTGCACAGGAGGCGGGCCATTTGTTAAAGCACCCGCACTTTACGAAAAGATCCTTTCATTCGCACTTCATAATGGCACCATCATTATATTCCAAACCTCTGCTTTGTTATATCAGTCAACGCTTGCTTTATTAATTAAGTATAATTAAGTTATATTTCTTGTGTTAATTTGATGATTGATCTTAAGTTCATTAATTGTGTCAACAGCAAATGGGTGCCGCGCCAAAATATCTATGCTTGTTTTTACTGCCTACAGGCAGATACAGAAACTGGGTACCGAATAATGTCCAGTGGAATAGCACGAAAATTTTTACACGTCTGAAAATTACATCGCATACAAATTATCCATATGTTTTAGGTTTATTGGTTTATTTTGGCTGACATATTTTGCGAACTTTCGTTCAGCTATTGACATTTTATGGTTGGGCGTAATTTATAATAGAGAATAATCGGTAAAATACTGATAGAATGACACCGAAGGAAGGTCTTGATATCAGAGTAAATTTGCGCAACGAAGGTACAGAACAGAAAGATTCAGGCTTCTATGGGACTTGTTCCAAAGTTAAGGCATAACGTGTGGTAAATGTTCACGATGGAAGCGCTTTGCCAGCGGTATTTGAAGAAGTACTTGAATTGCGAGAAGAGCGTATTGTCTCTGCGCACGCACATGTGATAACCACACACAAATGGCACCAGTGATGTGACCTGCCTCGATATTTTGCTCCAATTTAAGCCTATTCTCTCTCAAGTGGCGTATTCACTTCAGGTTTTCAGACTATAATTTTGTATATATATTATGTAATTTTCACGTCACAGGTGGGATTGCACTTTAAACTTCTTTTTTGCAAAAGGAAAGACAAGACATTCATGTATGTAGGAAGAGTTTACAGTTTATCCTACAAATTACCCGGGTGGAAAACTAAAGAAATTGCTGTGTACATTAACAGTCATGAAAGTAACATGACCTCTGCAATGATAAGTGTAGCCATTGAAGATCACCGCTTTCTCTTTACTGACTTGAAATCTTTAATGATATTTTAATGAATATCTAAGTTAAAAGCTACGTATTCGTTAGAGACACATGCTGTGTTAAAAATTCCTGCAAAAAAATTAATGCAAAATTCAAAATATGTCTTTTAGTGCCACGCGTGCTCACAAGTAATGAGAACTCAGTTTAATTGCATACATTTTATACATTTGGTTAATGTTGTGAATTAGCGTACCAAATGAGAATTTTTCTTTAGGTGTAAATTGTAATTGAACTCGAAATCCAAAGTCTTCCTCGTTCTTTCATGTATGTTTGTTATTTTACTAAAGTTACATTTCTCTGTGTTTCACGTAATGGACCTTAAAAAGATGTCGTGAAAGAGTGGAATATATATATATATATATATATATATATAAAAAAAATAATACTATCAGTATTTTAGTACATAATCTTTGAAAGACGAGCAGATTAGTTTTGAAACAAGTTGCATAACTAATAAGGTTCTTAGATTCTCTTTTCTGTTACGATCACTATGAACCCATTTTAAAAGGACACATCTCAGAATTCCCAAAGAGAATTTAAGCTCTAATATGTGTAATGTATTTTTATGATGTTCACAAATTAATGATGGAAGTTACTTAAAACTCCACTTGTAAATCATTATAATTAGTTGAAGGTTTTCACAATTTTGACTTAATGGGATGTTAATATTAACTCTTTGAAGATCATTAAAAATCTTATTTATATATTCCAATTATTACGCCTATAACCACGAAGTATCTTAATTCTATTAAAATTTATTGCAGTATTTGATGTAGTGTTATTTGAATGACATACATGGTTACGTTAAGAGTGACGAATGGAGTGTAGCGCCTGCAGGCAATTTGCAGCCTAGTACAAATTTTGAGTAGTGAATTTCGGTAATACCTCAGATTTTAGTGTATCAGACAGTAGTCGCTTTGTCGTACAGTCTTAATCTTGGAGCAGTCCACGTCCTGAAGTAAACTTAGCAACGAATCACTGCGCCTATATCTGCTTTGTACCTACTCCCGGTGTTAATAGGCCATCTTATGAATCGTGGAATTAGGAATTATTATTTTAGATTGGGGTTAAATGTATGTATAATTGGTATATATTTAAACACCTTATTGTACGTACAGTCTCTGAAATTGCTGTCTCTACCCGTAGTGTGAGCTTTATTGCATGTTTTCAAGTGTCGTGATATATCGTGAGCTTGAACTCATATACTCCATTGATGACGTTTGACTTATTTACAGTTCGTCTGGATCGGCATGAGGGTTGACCTTGCTATGCGCTCGCAGAATCTAACGCGCTGTGATTCCAGGTATTCGCGCATTCCAGCATCTTCCCATTTCTAACGTGCTGCATAGTGAAGTGTGTCCCTATCAAATTAAATTTAAGAAAAATTAAACGTCGGTAAAATTAGTTTTTGCAGGAGACATTTACTTATTTCAGTCGATCAAAGGTATGCATCAAAAGTTCTCTGTGTTATTATTGAAAGCATTCGGTGAAAGTGATGCATATTTTGAAATATTATAGAGTAGTGGAGAAAAGTCTGAAGTGCTCATGTTATCTGTATGAATACGTTTTGGCGTATAATGTAAAAAGTTACGGAGTGGAGTTTGGAGCAATGTCTTGAGATAAATTATATTTCAGAGCAGTATTAATGATGCCTGTAACTGATAGAGCCTCTAGTTCCCATGGAGTGCCTCTGTTCTCTACAAGAAAGAAGTGAGACTTTCTTACTGAGCCGAATTTCTCAGCATAAAGCGACCTTTGACGCCATGATTGACACTTCATTAACGCTACGTCACTCACTACCTTCTCTATCTCTCTCCTGCTTTCCCTTTTTCTTATTTTTTTCCCCTTGACTGAAGAAGGAACGAGCGGAAATTACGTCCGGCGTGACGTCATAATCTAACACACATTTTCATCGACGTCAAACCAATAAAGTTTAAGGCCTGTGTAACTCTTTCCGAAGCAATTTTTTTTCAGTTGTAATTGTAATATTGTGTTAAGTCTTGCTTCATTTTATCATGTGTTTTATTTTTCCTAATCCAACGTACATATTTAGGTAATACGGTGGGAGTTAACTACGGGCACGCGGGTTGCATTCGGCCCACTGGATTATTTTCTGCATAGAGATCACAAGACACTTTCCAAATAATTCCAAGTAAAATTTGAGGACTTATTTTTAATATCATAGTGATTTAGCAATACGTAATGAAGTATTTTATTCCGATGGTATGCCGAGACTATTTAACCTGAACATTGGTTTGATTTGAGTGCGGAATTTATTCGGTTCAAATCCCAGCATGGATATACTAAAAACCTTTGATTCTTCTTTGCTGTTTGACATCAGTGGTCACACTACTCTCGTTTCCGTCATGTGGCACCTTCAGTTACGTTAAAATATCCTATCTGACGCTGTACAGTATTTTTGAAAATGATACGTTTTCTTTAAATGACCGGGAGGTACTACAGAGAAAGTACTGCAATAGGTTATAACCTAAAAGATCATTATATTGACAACGAAGGTACTATTGATAAAGAATAATTTATACATGTAAACATTATAAAGTTTTTCTGCTTGTAATTTTTTGGGAAAAGGCAATTTTTTGACTTCGTATGCTTTGTTTATAAATATAATGCCTGGATGGTAATAAATTATAAGCTTGTGTGTGTTATGGAAATAATAATCGAAGTCTTTTCTGTACTTGTATATTTAATATAAAAAGTTAGAAATGTGCTTAAGTCTTTGAGAAATTAAAGAAACTACGGTTAGATGAGTTACGATAACCAGTCTCGTATGAGAAATATAAAATAAATAGTTCATCGTTATGGAAACAATAATAAAACTTACAGTGGTTAAATTATTTATATACTAAGCGGATTAAAGAGTTACATAAGACCGTCTGGGCTTTAGAATACGTCGAGGGTTCTTTATGTCACCATTGAATACACAGACTGACGCTTTCAGTAAACTGGGAACTTTTATGCCAAGGTTTGGAAGAATTTACATTCTCATCTCGGAGGAACGAACAGTTCTGCTAGAATTCCCGTAATATTATTAGACATTGCAGTTGCAAAACTCCAGACAGATACATCAACAGAGAACATAAATTGTAATGTTAAAATATAACATTATTGTAGATATTTCAAAAGTCCTGGTATCAGAAGACCGGATAAAACTAAGAAAGATACTTTAAAGTACAATATTAAAATGAATCTCAGTGATCGATTGCTGGAGCCATGTTGTTCCTGGTGAAAGACGTCTACGTTGGGAAACTAGTTTAATTTAAATCAGCGTCCTTTTGTAAGTCCCATCTCAAGTATTGTGTTGCCTTAGCTTTAGAACCATGTAGAGGGATGTAGTCATGCAGTTAGTTAAAAATGTTTGGAGGACTGCATATGTCGCCCTGAAGATAGAAGCGTTATGTTCCTCCGAAATTTTGGTAACCACCTATAATCGTTCACGGCATTACAGCTCAGAAGCTCACAAACAACATAGTCGTTTAATTTAAAATTAATTACAGAATGGAGGGCCTTCGAAATTATGTTCGTTTCTCCACATGTGGAAAATCTTTAATTTATTTATTTTTAATTTTCATGGGAAAGATGATTGTACCGGTTAGGGTGGATCTCTTACTTCAATTCCGTTAATGGTAGTTTAATTCCCCGACTCCTTTACGTTATACGAGTCTCTGAATGCGAAATTATTCGGTTAAATCCCTTGCACTTTAAATTGGCTGAAAGTAAATTACTTATTCACTTCAGCACATTTTAAATCTGTTAATTAATCTATAACTCACTCACTGATGAGGAAGTGTTATGTACTCGCAAGATAACGGCTTGTCTTTGCCGTAGTAGTTCAAATGGTGTGGAACTATGGTGATAATTGATGAGTGTCTGCAAAATCACCAGTTTTCGTACACTGTCATAATATTCGTCATAAAGAATCTCAGTTTGAGATAAAAATTAAAGGCTATAGTCTCAAAGAGGAAATTCGTCGGCTTCAGGCTTTCATGATAAAATATGGAGACGTATAAGAATTGGTAATTTATAATTAATTTAAACTCTTGGATACAACTGTATTGTTATCATTATGAGTTTTATTAAGCTGTCATTTATATTTTAAAGTCAAAGCTTATGTGAGTGTAATCAGACACTCGAATAGATTAATATTTATAGGATTTAACCTTGAACTTGATGAATGGACAATCGATTTGGTTTAAAAGTGAAACTTTAACTTCGTGCTATTATAAGTAACGTTAAGATCATTAAGCTTCTTTTGTTACACTTTAGTAACCTTCAGGCTGTGAATAAAGTACTTTGGCTATATAGGCTGCCGACATTTTGATGTTATTAATGATGGAAATATGAAAATAACCCCATGGAACAGAATCCTTTAGAAGTTAATAGTCACTTAAATGGTAAAAAAAAATTGCCCGCTTATTATAGGAAACAAAATTATTCACCGTATTCACAAGTGCGTGAGGCCTAGTCTGAGTCAGAATAATTCATTTCACTTGTGGAAGACCCGAACATGCCAGTAACTGAAAACGTGTACAGTTTGTGAGATTTGATTTTCTACGGCGGTGAGATGATGATATTTTCCTGAGTTTTATGCGCCATGCAGACTCGTCGGTAGATGCCAACGTTTAGAAAAAACATACTGTCTCCGTCTTCAGGGTTGATGTACTTTTAACTGTGTTATAATAGTTGATATTACTGAATAACAGATATTTTGCGACAAACTTTACGCTGTAAAAGAAATGAAAACGTTTAATACTTGTAAATCCTGAACGCAGCAAGATGGGTATTATTATTACCATCAAGAATTTTTTGTATTGTATGTATAATTTTGTTTAATTCATGTTATGTTATATGTAGGTCAAGTTTTATAAGTTTCATGATAAGTAAATCCGCTGTGAAATTTACAGCCGCAAAACTTTTGTATGTTTAAGACATTAATTATATAAAAAGAACTTTGTTCCTAACTCAACCCATTGTGTGAATAAAAGTGTCAATGTCTTCGATATGTGTCTCCATTTAGACCGTAATGAACAAAATATTGCACGGAGACCTCAATCGAGACTTCATGGTACCCACATTTTGGCTTGAATTTCGGAACGTTCTGCTGCTGGAACAAATGTGATCCAAATGAAATGGAGGAAAATGTACTTGCTAAAGTGGAAGTGGTTTGAGAAGGGTACATCTGAATGGAAGTTTAAACTACACATAAAAATGACATGAGGGAAGGAAGAAATTATTGAAATGTTCCCTCTTCTTTTCACAGGGATGCTGAAGGGGACGAGATGTATGAATCGATTATTTCATGGATTGTGAACCTCCGGTCAGCGTACCCTGGGTAAGTTATTGAACAGTCAATTACCGGTCTGTATATTTCATAAAGTTAAAACAAATAGCACACCACAAGCTTTTGAGCGGAGAATTGTGGAACCACTGTTCTACACTTCTAAAATCTCCCTCACTGTCACACTGTTTTACCCACACAATATAATGCTGTCATTTATTTATAGTACTGTACCTCTTTTGAAGGGTGTACTGAAAATTGTTTATAATTATTTATTTGTTTCCAGTATACAATTAAAATTGTATGATTCTGACAGACGTTTGCTAGTCGATTACCGGTACAAGTGATTTATATTTTCGTTTTATTAAGTTTTAGTTACAGAGTGTTTCTTTGTTTGTATGAAGAGATGATACGAAGGCTGTCCGGAGTGCGTAATAAGTAGTATACAAATTAAAGTTGTTTTTTCTAAAGAAATATTGCCTGTTTTCCGTAGCTGTTCGCAAATTCTGAACGGTTTACTATAATGTCGGGGTGTCAGAGAAAACAATTTAGCAGTTGACAGGGGATACGTATCATGACAGAACTACAATAAAAGTCTTAGTCGTAGTTCGTTTGTTTGAATACTGATTTGTTACTGTAGGTTACGAAATTAATAATTCTCGGATTGCTCTTAGTTTGATAGGTACAATAGTGATTCAGGTTCTAAGACTGTGTATACAACTTTATCTGACTAAGCGATTATGGAAAAATTAAGCAGCCGATATCCTGACATTACGAATAAAAGTTGTCATTCACCTGTTACTGGCAGTACAGTTATAATTTAAATTGTTATGGACTAGGCATGTGGAAAATGATAAACATACATGACCTATATAATATATTGAAAATATGCATATACACCTCAGTGAAGCAAGTTTGTGTGGCGTTGTAAGTGGCAACGTATTTCTGTACAGGCTCTTGAATATTTGTACACGAAACGATATCTAAAGTGCGTTTAGTTCTGTCAAACTTATGTACTTTATACAATTCAACAGACTAAAACAACGTTGTTAACAACTGCATAGTGATTTTATTTTGGACAAATAAACGATCTAATAACAGTTTGTAACAGTAACAGGTGCATAAAATGAATTACTCTTAAACATAAATTGTAGCTGCTAGTGCGTTCACTCTTTGCTGCAAGTATAATCGCGCATTCTGAATTTCCTGTGGCTCTTCAATTCGGCAAAATATAAGATGCTTGCCATTTGCATAATGTATTAAAAATAGATGGCAGCGTGTAGTGAACGGAGACCTTTCGTTGGTGCAACTCTAGAGAGGATGCTGCTGACTAATGTGGCTGCAAGCGATTCGTTCCAAAAATAGAACAATTTAAAGATAAAAATGTTTGTTTGTAAACGTTATTTGTTAGCACAATGTTTTCTATTTCCCTTAATAAGACTTCAAATTTTTAAAGTTTTTCTTTGTAATGGAAGTATGTCGGGGGCATACGGGAAAAGTAAGTGTATTGGAGAGGCCGTCGAGGAACGCAGAGGATGGGAGGAACAATGCAGTAACAAAAGAATAAAAGACTAATCTAACAAATTAAAGAAAAAGGATAGAAGCGAAGAATTACAAGGAGGAAACAACGGAAAGTTTTTTACGCGTTTTGCTGCAATATTATCACATTACTACAACAGACTAAATGTCTTTTGTCGCAAAGAGTGATTCACCTTCACGAGACTTCTTTTCTCCTGTGTCCATTCTTTCATCATATCCCCCACCCCGGATACTTTTTCGTACTTGGAGGGTGCACTTCCTAGAATCGTTGTTCGCCCATTAGGTCTCTAAAGGAGAAGCGATATAAAACATTATTGGGTACTGGAAGATGTGGAAAATAGGTGGAAGGAATCATGAGACAAAAGACACATGTCAGAACACGCAGGAGTAGCCTTCATAATTTTATTAGTAAGTGTTGTGATTGCTTGTATGGCACTTCGAAATCACAAGAACGACACAAGAACCAAAACTGTATTATTGCGGCATTTGTAGAGGCAATAAGTTAAATCGGAAACTTAACCATGTAGCACCAAAATCAAAACCAGATTAAAATTATATCCAAGGTAATGCAATCATGTTTATTCTGAATTTTATAACTTTTAGCATCTTTTTTCCGTTTTAGAATCTGTTTCAAAAGGGAATTTACTTTAATACGATTAAAGCAGCACATACAGTGTATGTTCAACATTGTCAGTATTTGCATTATTTTGCACAGAGATGTGCTATTTGAAGTAGTGCAGAACCAACCCATTGCTTAATGCTCATCCTAAGAGTTCAAATGTTTTTTACTTTATTCCTGTTAATAATATGGGTACAATTATTGCATAATAATCAACGTTTATACGATATTTCATAAAAGTAGTTGTTCCACAAATCAGGATGTAATTCTCTATCTTATCTATCTATACGTATATATATATATATATATATAGTGACTGGCAAGAAATAAATTATGAGCTTACCGTCCGGAATTGGTACAGAGGGAGATTTAGCACCTATCACATGTGTTTGTTGAAAGGTATCAAAATGGTTTGGAGGAAAATTAAATATGATTTTTAGCTTCCGTTTTATGAGAGGATGTGTTGCTGGTAAAAAGTAACACAATTTTATGATTATTATGAATGACCTGTCGTGTAATAAGTATAGTTATTTAATCCCGATCCAAGGATATTTTCTCAAACCCTCTACAGATTTTCTTATAACTGAATCGCCCGTACAAAATTTATGCTGGACTTAAGCTAGTTGCCATAACCATGGTTTTTTAAGACCTCACCTCTCGACCTAAAAATGTGTATAACCATTTGAGTAATTAACAGCTTTAAACTATTTGTACAGAAAAGTCAAATTATTGTATGGAAATCAAGCACGGAGACTAATCTTCGAATTCCGCAAAAGAAGGAACTGTCTTGATCATTTAATGAACATCTAAGATCTCAAATACTACTAAATAACAAATGTTTAGAGCTCTGTACCATAGAATGAGTGAGTAAATAAATTGTCGATAGTTGCTTTCTGAGTTGTGATGCCGCGTGGTCTTGTAGGTGGTAGCCACCATGAGAATATTAAATTAATTGCATTACAGTTTGAAAGTTAAGCAGGCGGTAGCGCGTAGACAGTGGTATTATTATTTTGATATAATCGTCAATTAATTTTTATTTGTTATTATTCCAGCATTTTAAACCCCTTCAAATGCATTTATTTATTGTTGACATTTAAGGTCTTCAAGGCGGTGAGTACGAAGTTTATATCATGTGCGATGTTGCCCCGTGTAATCTGGTAGAAGTTTACCGGCATTTCAAAGAAACTTACTGACTCCGTCATTAGAGCGATGAATTAAGTTCTGTGGAGTATTATGGTATAAATGCGTCTACAAATTTTGACGGATTTACACACAAGGCCCTTGCTAAAACGCCTTAATTATGTCGACACTAGCAACTTTACGAAATATCTTGAGGATGCACTAATAAAGTAGTGGTAGTGTTCCTGTGTTTGAATACAGAAAACGTGTTGTGCTGCTCGTAATACGTTCACAGCAGAGAACGCTGATCCATTATTCATTGCGTGAAATTTCTCCTTCATCAAATGTGCTAATTCTCAAACTTGGAGTCTCAGTGTGTTACTTACAACATGCATATCATCCTCATGAAAACACAGACGCACATTAGTGTAACAAGGTATCATCAGACATACAACAAAGTACGAATGCTTAGGAAATATTAGTACACACACTTGTATTTTTGTCGTTATTAACCTGTCATAAATGTGAAAAAACATCCCAATTGTCAATCGTCTTTCGATCAAATATGACGAATATTTTGGAAACCCAGTAATTAATCACAACGTTTGCTAAGTTACGTTCAGTATTTTCGAACGCAACCATGTGAACAGTCGTTACTGTTCGTTCTAATTAGAAAGAAAGACAGTCCCTTATCTAGTCTACCTGTTGTGTTTTGGCATTGAGCGATGCGCTTCGCCACACATCGTAACAAGCGTTGCCCCAGCTACACTTTCCGCGTCAAGTATCAAAAGAATGATAAAAATATCATAGTATGTTATTTTGTCTGCTTATACTTCATGTAATCAACATGTCTCCCACTTTCCTCACATCTAAAGTTTATCTTTCGCCTATCTGTTTATTTGAAATCGTACATTTTGACTTGTGTGTTCCAACCTCGTCGTCACATAGATTTTAATTTATTCCTTCTCTAACGTCCATAATCATTACTTCACTGTTCCCTTTAAAGTGTGATTTATTCCATTTATGACTCTGACCTCGATAGCTGGCTTCAATCTCGGACACAGAGACCGACATCCTACAGGTTTTTTCGTTATTTTTCTCGTTCTTTTCGGGGTATAAAATAGTATCAGTAGGGTCTAATTTGTACCAAACAACGATCACTCCTTCCAGTGTACTTTTTTCTAGATTTTATATTTCTAGACGGTGAAGATTTTGATCGTGGTCTTGTAGGTGGGTACCGACGTCTTGGAAAAACGTTTCTCCTCCATCTTCAGAGTAAATTTCCTCTGAAACATTGGTAAAAACTGACGGGACCGCACGGTGTCACAACCCGTAGGATTTGCATACCGTTTTTTGTACTGTGAAATGATACATAAAGATATCACTCCTAGAAAACTCGGTTCTGTGACGTCCGTCTCTCAGTCACGAGGCTAGGAGCAGTTGATTTAGAATGCCAACAGATTCATGATAGGCCTCTAATTATTATAGTCTGTGTATTTAGTAAATTGAGATAAACTGATGTGGAAGCCAGGACAGGGTAGTGTATGTTGCCTAATTTTTGTACCACTGATTAAGGTCGTTAATACGTATTTGCATATACAGCAGTATCAAAAACTGGTATTTTACATTGTTTAACTGTGATATAGTCTTGTTAAAAATGTTTGTGGACTCTTCAATCATATGTTGTTGACAGATCCAATCATTAAAAATGCTCGTTAGAGAAAAAAGCAGCACACGCAATTGACCAATTCTAAAAGCATTTGCTTATAGAAAACTGATAAATAAGCAACAGATAGCGCTTATCTTCGACAGACCTTTGTTTTTACAAAGAATTAGACCTGTGGAATCTATGTGTGCGTAAACATGTTTTGACTTTTATCCGTTGACGTGCGTCAGAATGTCGAACTTCTCATACGTTGAGAAAATGTCCGAACGTGGTTGGTTAGAGAGATATTGTTTATAATAGCGTTCCGATTAAGTATTTGTACGGGTCTTTGAAATAATTTTAAAGCATGAGACTGCAGAAAAAGGCTTAACAAATTATAGTCTCCTGAAACCGGAAGAGATATGAGAGGAGATTCTGCTTGACCAATTTAAGTTAAAACTACTCCTGAAGTTTTACTGTCTTATGGCTCTTATGTTCGCTATCTCGTAATGCAAGGCTGTTGGTGTTACTGGAATTCGCACGTCGTGAGATCAGTGAACTTCTGTCGCGTCATATCACGCCATTTATTTATCAGTCCCGGTAGTAACAAACGATGTGTAGAAGTGAGTGACGTCCAACGGAATAGTTTGATCATTTCAATTCTCAGGAGGGGAGAACATCTTTCTGGAGCTGTTTTCACGACAGGAAATCGATATGAAAATAAATTCATTTCAGACTGCAGTTTCTGGCATAAGAGGGGGAATACATGTGAGATGAACCTTAATACAACCAGAATTGCGTGTTGCAAATTGCATAGGCTATTACATATTTGCAATATCAGAGCCGGTATTCAGGTATATATATATATGTAATAACCAATACCATGCTGCATTCATGGGGGCGGGGAATGGTATATTATATGGAACATTAAAATGTCCCATGTCCCTAAAATAAAAACAACATTATTTTGAAATTAAAAATTTAAAAGAGACGGTGTAGAGTTACATATATGTATGTGATACACGTACTTTTTTAAAAAATTTCAGGTTTCTGATATATAAGATATTCCATTAAAGATCTACATGCAAACAGATTGTATGCTCGTGTAGGCATATGTGGGTGTTTGTTTTTCTCCCTATGTATAATCGCTCAAAAATCACCTTTACCCTGAATATTTTGTGCATTATATCGTGGTAAAATAGACGAGTGTGCAGCTAATTTTATGCACACCGATGCTTTAGCGTGAAGAGATGAAAAATGATGCGGTTGGTGGCGGGAAGAAACATCCACTTGATAGTCCTAGATAAAGGTGGGAGGATACTATTAAATGGGACTAAAATAATTTCAGTGTAAATATATGGATTGGCTCCGTATATGGGCACGTGGCGGGATGCTGTCAACACTCTAATAAATAATTTGTTCCATAGAAGCGGGTATCCTTTGAACTTTCAGATATTCAATAGGGACTCTGACTAAAGTAATTAGTAAGTTATATTCCATCATACAGATTTTTTTTAAAAAAAATCGTTTGATTGGCGCTCAGTGTAGCCTACCTCATGTTTTTATGTATTTGCCGTCTTTGTAATGCTGATTTAAGATTTTTAGATTATTACGCTGCAGTCGCATGGGAGAATTAACAAACTTACAGTAAGTCTAGTTGCCAGGAGAAAAGAATAAAATGTTTTTGAGAATGACTTTAGAATCCTTCACCGCCCCTCGCTGTGGTGTTCAACTTTCCCTGCTTGCCGAACACAAATAGAAGTTGGGGCATGCTTTGCGTCTTATCGGTTCTCTTAATCACGTATCTATAGCAACGTAATCCGCCTCCTTTCCGGAGAGCAGTATTGAATCTGATGGGGTGATGAGCCGATGTTGGGCAGGAAAGTGCTTGTACGCTGCCTGTTACCTCTTACGTTCTAGAACAATGAGTCCTGTTCATGCCAACAATATCCCATGTGTAGTCGGTCTACCATCAGGCATCGAATTTATTGCCAGGCTTCTAAAGGAGCGGTACGCTGGGTGGGTGCATGTACAGTCACGTACTCTTAAAATTTAACACATTTCCTCGAGACGTGTACACATTTATGTTGGGCATTGTTAATTAAGGTATATTTGTAGTGTTTTAGGAGTTGGCTTTAATTGTTTCAATACCATATATTCATACGTACAAAGGGTAAAATGCTATGAAGAATTTATGGAGTTTAGAAACAGAGAATGAAAATTAAATGCTATATCGTTGTACAAGTACTCACAATTATGTATCCGTCGCCTTATGTATCCAAACTAACAATCTGCAACCGGAACTAATAAAAGAATAAATATCTCTACTTGAATGGAGAGTAGTAAAAGAATTGTCAAAGCCACTGCACAGTTCGAGACCATTCTGTTAAATACGTACAACTTTACGTTTATGAAATTATAAAAGTAGTCTATTGTACAGGGTCTTTGGTGCCTGACGTGTGTTTTAATGGCGGATTGAGGAAAGAATGCTATTGTATTACTCTTATATTAGCATGAATATATGCATTTAAAATTGTCTAGGCGATGAATATTGGTGAAAATGTGTTTAGAAGTTGTGAGCTATTCCTCCAAGGAAAGAAACATTTCTCACTGTAGGATCTTGTTTCAGACAACGTGAATCAACAACTAGATTTAGGCTGTATATTTTTCTGTAACGTACGATATAGGAAATGGCTTGGCTGAGTCTCATTACATTTGCATTTTCTTCTTGGTTTACTTGAAAATGTGTCGGGGCTTGATTTAGTAGTCATAGAATGATTAAGAGTTATAAGTGTGCGGGAGTATTATTTGCGTGCAGAGACTTAAAAAAAACTCTGGACCGTAGATTTCCGAAAGGTGATCAGAACCTTGTACTTAATAATTACCAATAAGGAATAGATCCCATTAGTCCAGTATGTTATAATGCGGATATAAACAAGTACCATAATTTAGTTTCCAAAACTCGTAATTTAAATTTATAATTATTCTTGAAGATTGCTGTCTTCCGGGTTGTTGCACCGTGTAGTCTGGTAGAAGTTTAGAGACGTTTCAGAGGTCCTTTCTGCCTCCACCATCAGACTACAAGGCACAACAACCCATAAGACAGCAATCTTCAGACTCACCGCCATGAAAATCTCAATTATACTTGTGATTGTCTTAAATTTCTGATGAACAAATTAACTTATAATTCGACACATTCTAGAAGACCAGCATCAAACGAAATTAAGCTAACTGTGCTTTCAAGTCAGAAAATAATTATGTTAAGGTTAACTTAACTCAATATTACGTTCTTGTGTGTTCTGGTTTTCATATCCGAACACTGTCTTTGAAATGCCATTGCAATGCCTAACTTCCTCCCGTACGATTATTCTCAATTACATTACGTACCTGCATGTTGGGGCTTTGTTTATATTGTGTGTTAATGGTAACTGCCATATTATACAACGCCATCTTAATTAGTTCCCTGAGGAAGTTGTTCCACCTTTTTTTCCTTTCAATAACGCGGAAAATTAAATGAAAATATTTGCAGACCTTGTTCTCTTTGAGAATAACTGAGTTGAAGTTTCTGTGGTAGTTTTTATATTATAAAAGGATGTTTGAGAGATGTGTTCCAACCCCAAGAGTACAAATTATAACATACCTTCAATTTATTTTGCTAAGTGACTTGTAATGGACTGAATAGTCAATATGGCGCTCCTTTACCTCAACTTTTTACCTTATTCTGACATTTTCACTACATTTCATCTGAACGGATGCATCGCAGGCGGATAGCTTGTTTGCTTTATCTGGGAGGTTTCTTCATTGAAGTTGGAGGTCCGCTGTACTTATTTCAGTTTCACGAACAACCTGGCCCATTCGCTTATTGAAGGTAATACGAACGATGTGCTTAGTCTTCCACACATTTTACTTTCAAATGAACCAAATCGTAGTTACGCGAACCACTTGGTAAAGGAACAGCTATTGAAAGTGCAAGGCCATTTGAAGCTGGTCCATAATTGATCAAAATGATTTATTTTTCTGTAAATATATATTATTAATAATATTAAAATATTCTTTCTGGCTCTGATAGATGTTGACGAACGAAACCCCCTAATTTAAATATAGCCTTATGTTTAAAACAGTGTAGTTTTGTTAGTTTTAACGTAAAACCAGTTCTTAAGCAACTTTTATTTTGTTGATGCAGAAGCAATTTCTTGTATCATCAATTTTAAGTTGTATTTAATATAAATACTAAATATATTAATATAAACTGGAAACTGTGTGACTTGTAGCTCATGGTAACTGTTCAGATCGAAATCTACTACTTTTATACTTCTGTACTCTTGAAAATGTTTAATGTATATTCAAAGCACGTACCTAGGTATACTCATCCATACATCCGCCACTAGAAAAGGAGATAAAAGAAAAGTTGGAACACGTGAGATAGAATGTTTTATAATCGCATGTTCACATATTTCTTTTAATGTGTGCAATTTTATATGACATGGTTAAATATCTCGCTGATTTCTGTTAGCCACCGAGAATTTCACAGGACCTGTTACAATTAACTTCACTTATTTTCTGTACGTGTATCGTTACGAGAATAAATCTTTAGCAGAACGTTCCATAAACACATACAACTTAGTACATGTCAATAAGAAAATGACGTTATGTCATATTCCTGGGCATTCATTACGCAAATTGTATTTTACTTCAGCCCACAACTTTACATTTATTCTCCACGTTCTTTAAGTTGACTTTTAATGTTGTACCCAATATATAATACAGTGTAGAAAATGGTACATTCTAATGAAATTTTCAACCAAAGATTTGTATGCTGTCTCTGCTTCGCCGGTATGTGCTCTGCCCTCAGGGTCCTCGCTTTAAAGGCTGTATATAAGGAGTCGTAGTTTGTGTAATTTTTTCCAACGCCCCTTGCACTTCATCAGTTATAAATCGAAATAATTGTTTTCATCAACAATTTACCCCCACCCCACCCCCCACCACGAGGGAGAAGGCGGTAAAATTTGCTGCACTCATATAGCCTAATTCAGCGAGTAAAATTATAGGTCAGTATGCCTGTTTTAATATATTGCAGAGATAGAATATATTCTGATCTCAATTTTAACATTCGTAAATTGATTTAAATTTTACTTCTTGATATTATTTTCAAGCGCCTTAACTGAGTTATTCTTCAAAAAACTCTATCAGCAATTCTGTCATTCTGTTATCTCATCTCCTGATTACAGGCCATGAAACATTCCTGACCACTTTGATGTTGAATATTCCAGGTATGAATGCAGGTCTACGTCATGAAAAGTCAAATCGCAAAATTTTTGTCTCTGTTTACTAGAATAATCTGCCATATTTTCATGGTAACTTGCATCCCTTCTTTCAGCGTTTAAGTTTTACTTGAGAAAATTGTTCCGACACTGAATATGACTTGCGGAGGAGTTGGTTGTTTATAAGTATTTGTGTATCCAATATAATGTCATATGGGCGAAGAAGTATATTTCATTTTGTAGCGCTGAGTACAGGTCTGTTCGAAACTGGATAGAATAGCCGATTTATTTATGCTTCCATTCAGTATTTCTCGGCACAAAATTCTATTTGGAAAATGTTCCTAACTACTGTAACTCATTTTCATACGTAAAAATGTATAGATGGGAAATATAATGAGGGATTATTAACAGTAGCGCATCAGAATAGAATTCCTCGTTATTTAATATTACTTTTCGCATCCCTTCAAGGTTTATAACAAATCTCTCATGAAATTTATATTATTAGTAGATGAAAGCTACCAGTATCAAAGGAATATTCTTGCTATCTGTTAACACCATTGACTGAAAATACCTGGTGCAGCCCTATCCAGCCCATTAACTAACCCCGTAATATCTTTTTTCTCTTCTAAAACGTTCGGTCACCTCTTTTACCACTACTATGCTCCCATCTATTCCCCACCCCTTTCCCTTGTAATAAGGGCACTTTTGTGAAGTATGCAAATGGACTACCCTGCACACACAAACTCAACTTCTCGCGTAGCTTGGGCCAGCGCTTTTGTTCAACTTCTGCTTTAATTAAATGGAGCCCGATTGGGGTGTAAATCATTTAAGAGTTTTCGTGCTTCTGGCAACTTCCATATGCCCGCGTTTCAAGCTTTCTATTCATAGGTCGGTATTTCTCATACAGATCACCATGTGGGACTATATTTAGCTTAACTCATCTTAAGAGTTAATGGTGTCAGGATGCAGTTTACAAGTTCGAAGACTTTCACTGTTACAACGGCACAAAACGAATTTTATTTCATGTTTTCGTGGTAATGGAATGAGAATTTATCCAGAAGAATCGGTCTGTAAGACTGTGTGAAGTTTTAAAATGAATATTAATTCAAGAATATAATATGAACGAATTTTATTTCATGTTTTCGTGGTAATGGAATGAGAATTTATCCAGAAGAATCGGTCTGTAAGACTGTGTGAAGTTTTTAAATGAATTTTAATTCAAGAATATAATATGAACGAATTTTATTTCATGTTTTCGTGGTAATGGAATGAGATATTTATGTGAAGTTTGTATTTTCTAACGTAATACAAGAAGGAAGGAAACTACTTTAAAATCTTGGAGCTTTACAGTGTGTACAATGTGCGTATATCGTATTTTAAGCTCACATGGAAACATAACATACAAACGTTTTCTTATTTACTTTAATTCTGAATTGATAAGACGAATTAAATGTGCACAGATTTTTT
The DNA here is from genome assembly GCF_000696155.1 of Zootermopsis nevadensis. The sequence continues at coordinate 600,098 of NW_019060444.1, forward strand.
GAATAACAGCCCACCTAAGATAAAGTAATGCTTCAAAACCTAGCTCATCAGGTGTCCATATCTCTCCTTACAGATCTTTGTAAATTGCACTTTGAAAATCACCGGCATAAAAATTATGAAAGTAAATGGTTACGATAGGCGACTTGAATTAAATGAAACACAACACAAAGCACGCAAACACGGTCTGGAGTTGTGTTCGTTTACCAGGGATGTAGGAGAGTTAGCTTTTCTTATAAGTAGGTATTTATTTCTGGCATGTTAGGAATCAAGGGTAATTATTTTTCTCTTCATTATCTATCCTGTGCAAAGTTACTACATACATGAATGAATTATATTAAAATATGTCTCCGCAATCCTATATTTTAAGTATTCATCATTAATCAGTTTAAACTACCATTCCCGTAAGCGCAGAAAGGAGAGAATTCTCACTGAAAACAATTAAACACTTCTATAACGAAGTTGATTCAGTCATTTCTTTATAAGCAAGTGCACATTATGGACAAGTGTATGCATATATTTTTATTAGAAATTATACCTTTTATATAAACACGTTTAAGATGCTAGGCAACAGAAAATATTCTACAGAAAAGATGTTTCATTTATTATAAATAGACGAGCAATAGACAATGTTTGAGAGATGTGACTAAAGGAAGAGAAAATTGTCTGGTAATGATGTGGGTGGCAGGAGAGTCGAAACCAACTTCCAATTGACACAGATTTCTCTGGAGGACTGATTACACGAACCAATTAACAAATTACTCCTCTTGCCTAGCGGAGAGAAATTTGGCCCTGAGGTAGCAGGAGTGCATGAGGAGAAGTTCTGCAAACATGGAGAGAAACAGAGAGGAAACGAGAGGATTCAGGGATATCCAAAGTCGTCCTTTATACGGCTTCAAACCACACAGGGTATTAAGATGCAATCGCTACGTGAAACGTTAATAACTTTAATCCGAACAAAATCCGCTTTTTATACAGATTATCCACTGCAGTAATACAGTTGCATATAGTCAGATGCGTTCAAACATTTACGATTTACAGAATGTGCTTTCCAAAAACACATGGAAAATGTTTCAGAAATAAATGGAGCGAAGAAGGACACTCCACATGAAGTAATGTGTACTTGTATAATATTAAAATAAAATTCATAATTGGAATATTAGCCTAAGATTCCGGTCAGAATACAACGTTTAGGAAATTGGACCCGTTTCCGAAACGTTGTATTTTGCTTGGTATGCCAGTCGGTCCAGAAACAGGGTAACACAATTTTTTCAAAATGTTACACAAGGCCTTAGACTTACTGATTATTATGCAACATACAAAATTCATTGGAAATTTGAAACTTGGAATTTATTGTGTATTTATAGGTCATGATTGTTGAGAACAGTAGCAATACTAAAAACGAATAAGGTAGAATTGGTAGAGTAAAGTTGAGATTGGCATGGCACGTAGCATGCATAGTGCAGATGGCAAGTATTTGCGAGACTAGGAGGACACTGTTCCATGGGATCACTGGACTAAACCGGACTGTCAGAATTTGTCTGGAGAGACTAAGGATGATAATGACAGCTTCAAATAGGGTAAGTGGCCAAGGGTCTGATATTGATTATTAAAAACCTCCCGGAATTTGAAGGAGGGACGGAAACCAGTACGCCTCCGTTCTTATTATGTAGTTACAATTGTGTAAATAACATTTTTACGTTGAATATTGAGGCAATTATATTGTGTTATTCGTAGCGATGGTGTTAGACTGTGTGTAATGCGTACAGCATATGAGTGTTTGTTACACATTCCATAAATTGCAAAATTTGTGGCACAGAGACTTGATATCCCTGTTTCAGAGTTGAATGCCATGCAGGAAATGGTGGAAGAGAACAAGAATGGGACAGAATAAAAGTGAGAGATTAGGATAGGGAATGGAGATAGAAATAATTAAGGTAAAGGAAAGCGGGGTGATGGAGTGAGAGGAAAATGGTACAAGGAAATGTGGTTGAAATTAGATCCAAATGACAAGTTGGAAGTGTAGGAACGAGCCGCATCGTTCGAGTCGAGTTTTCAAAACTATCAGTTGACTAGAGATGGGACGGGCTCATGCTTCGAAGTAACACGGACAACCAGATATGGGCGGAGGAGGATACTCCACTGGGTGGTTTTAGTAATAGGAGCATACGTTAAGGGATTATGGGGAAAAGGGGGTTGGGGTTGTAGCAGGTGTTACGTAGGGATGAAGACGAAGAATCCCGATATCATGGACCACCTGACGCCTGTCTTGCACCGTCTGTAACGCAGCCTCTTGCAACTGCCAACACCACAATCCTTTGTTCGGTGTTCATCACTACCCTGTCACACATCAAACTGGTATTTTCATATTTCATACTTATTTCAAATTGAGCGGAGAATTAAAAAAGTCACATTGGTATGCACTGATTCTTTCGTAGGCTGTAACCCTTTTAGCACACTTGTTCTACTTTTAAATTACAAAATGGAAATGTAGGCTAAGTACCTACGACATTACCCGAACAATTAAAGAAACGGTAGTGTGCAATTTCCTTCATCGTTCGCTTTACTTTTCTTGGCGTTTGCACTACGAAGTAATGGTTTTGGCTGTGGTCGTTCTGATTTATTTTGTACAATGGGAGGAGAATCAGGTATTAATCGATCAAATAGTATTGGGCACGGTGTTGTTCGCTGCATTCTCATACGTTAACACTAGTCGCACTGTGCTTACAGCGGAGAAATGATGGCGGCCATTAGGAATATCACTGTCTTCTATTAGACGTTTACCGAAGTTTTAGGTCTCCTTGCTACCTACGTTATTATCGCCCTAATTATGGAGGCAGCAAGCACCTCTGAAACGTCGGTAACCATCTACCAGACTACGTAGTGCAACATTCCATGATTGGCAACAAATTCCTTAACTTGTTAAGCATCTAGAACTATTAAAATTATTCATTGTCAGGACTTCTTCCATCGTCTGTTCTTTAAAACCACGACGTTTCGGAGGCTGGTTCTGTTTCCGTCTTCAGGTGAGAGGTATCTACTCTGTTGGGTCCCTTAGATAGAGCTAGTCTCTGTCACTGGATCAAACGTCGTGGTTTTAAAGAACAGACGATGGAAGAAGTCCTGACAATGAATAATTTTAATAGTTCTAGATGCTTAACAAGTTAAGGAATTTGTCTAGAACTATCTTCGTTTCGACTGTAATTAAAGCCTTGTCTATGTGTTAGGAGTTTGGTAACACCTAAGGCCAGGACTGAGACAGTTTCGATAAATAAATTGCATCCTCTCCTGCACTGAATTGAATTTTATTTAATTTGCGAGTTCTATTCTGCGTATCGAGAAAGTAGAGGGACTGAAGGCAGTTCGTTAATTAGTGTTCGCTTTTATTGTATCAGTAATTAGTTTCATTTGCTTTCTCCGCATGGGAAAACTCATGTAATGCTTCCTCTTGAAAGTCTGTCGTTGCAGCTTTTTTACGATCAAAAATAAAGAAAAAGAAAATTGAAAAGTTTTTTGTATCCTGTTCCCTCACACAGAATTTATACCGAAACTTAGCGTCAGTGCAGCACTTTCCTGCCCCAACACCAACAAGCTACATCTGCGAACTTTTTTGGTCCGTCTCTCGGAGACTGATGAAGTCGTGGGTACAGTTTCCTCTTTAACTGCTCTGCCCCCGACTAGTTATGGCTTATCGTTGAAGTAGACATGATACCGGTACAGGTGTTGAAACTGTGATAAGGACAGGATTTTCCTTGCCCTGGACCAAGTACTCGCTGTAACACGAGGAGACTTGTCTTACGCTGACGACCACCTATACTTCTAATTTTGTACCATGGTTAATGTTATTTTCCAGGATAGTGTAGCGAAAACGGACTGGAACTCTGTTCCGAAGTTACTTGTTTGAATCTCGGCTGAGTTATCTGCTGTACTGACTGAAGATTTCGTGGCTACCTTCAGTCTATCCGGACGAATACCGGAGTTAGGAACTTAAGTACACTATGACAGTAATTTTTAAAGTCGTTACACAGTATTTTCTTCTTATCTTATTCGACACTATTTTAAAAAGTCATTCATTATATAGAGTGATCTGAAAGTCACGGAACTCATTTCTGACACATGTTCTCTTCGTCAAAAAATAAATTATATTGGAATCGAAAAGCCTTGTTACATTTTGTTGGAAATGTCCAGATAGTAACAAAGTTGACATGCTATCCAAACTATCGTCATTTAACACCAAAGGTCGATCTCAACGGTTTATGTCCTGCACGCTCCTTTGGTCACGGAAACGGTTTAGCAGAGTTTTACACAGGGGAATCAGGAAATGTATCTCAGAACCCATTCTAGCAAGTTAAGTAAGAATGAGACCACTGAAAAAGACACTCTTCATCTTGGACTGTTTGAAGACAACAGAATAACTGGCGCTGCCAGTTTACAACATGTCGTGGTCTACGTAGGTTCTTGTATAGTCGTGTAATCGAACTGTATTGAATTTCAACCGTTAATAAATGTTTTAATATGGTTTTAGCGACGTTTAGATTACTCTGTATAAACTAACATTAAACCAAGTGATCATTTAATGTAACATTGGGGCTGCGTTAGCGTCTGAAATCGGAGACGATACTGGCACTACTTCATACAAGAACCTGAAATGTTGTAGGTTTACAACTTTCGATGAATGCTCAACTCTTATACTATTTCAAGTAACATCCTTTAGTTGCGCTGAATATGTGTTCAGCTCCTTGTTTCATAGGGGGAAGTAGTGGATCATTGAAGCTAGACTAGCGACATTTCTTAAAAGGTGCATATAAATACTACTACAAATTTTGTGTAGAAAGTTTTGCGTGTTACAAATTACAAACTGGCCACGTCGTAAATCTTTGACACTATGTGAAAAATGTAGGGTAATGGGAACCTATATGAATGGAAATTACTCAAATAAATATGTTAATAATTTGTGTTGTTACTTGTTAGATATGTAGGTTTCTGGAAAAGAAAATCGAATGTGTACCGTTCAGTTCTGCACCGTGATTGATTTTGTTATTTCAACTGATATATCAAAGATTATCGCCTTTATTTTTAAACAGCCGGTCACTCTGACAGACACTTCTATGTGTACCACTGTCCATGCCTCACTCTGACAGTTGAGCCTGAATAGACGCACTGGTGTGAATGGGCTCGAACCACACAGGTGTGTATACTGGAGACCCGCGATTCAATTCAGGATGACAACAGTGCTTTGTGTTGCGGACAGATGTCGCGCGCGACAAGCGTAGCAATCCTGTTGGTACCTGACATAGCACGCAAGGATACACATGGGAGGCACTTCCAGATAATTCTCCATTTGAAAACTGTCCGTATGCTACATATTCTTTCCACTAAAGTATTGTTTATTTCCGATGTGACTGACTAAGATACCAGTATTATTACTTAAAATGAAGGCGAAAGCAGACTGATGTATCCAGTTGCCGACGACATGAACACAAAAACTGATACGTAGATTCCACTATTGCGAAAATAATTTCAAAATTATGTTTAGGCTGTTGATTATTTTAATTTGTGTCAGAGTCCGTTGAAGAAGATGTGATGTTTATTAAATATTCTTACATCAACACTCTCTCTCTCTCTCTCTCTGTTACACATAAACGGCTTTTCCTTACAATGCGCAGTGGCGTTTTGTACAGGTATCTTTCAATGAAATGAAATAAATAGCGCGTGTTGTTGTAGGTCTTATATTTTTGGGTTATTCCGATTTTTTTGTCAAATATTATACCTTTTCATACATCTGTGTATCTGCGCATATCTTAAAAGAAAGCCCTATTGGTACTACTCATTTATTTCACGTTTTATTATCTCTAAAACAGTGGGGAAAAGTGACACAAACGCATAGCACAGACCACGTGGCTCGAGATCAGTAGAAATGCTTAAGAGCGTAGTAATTCCCAAATCATTTTCCCTCGTTTATTTATATCTAATTTTGTTGTCTGAAAATAGGAAATGTGTTTATTCATTATATCTTACAGTCTCAGGCAAAGTAGGCCTATTCAAGATTATTACATTTTTCAAACACATGCCCCCTATGTTCGTAGATCGTAAGAGTGCAGTTGTCTAGAATGCAGCTATTTAGTCCACAAACATCGACCTTTTTTTGGTAATTTTAAAGCCCGTATTGTGCTTATTAGACGACTTGAGATCCTAACTATAATACCAACCTTATAATCGTTTATGGAAATTTTCAGTGAATGCATCACCCTCAATGCATCTAGCAACTGCGGAACAAGATAGACTTTTTGAGGCCTATATTATTATGGCCACGACGTGGGAGTTCTGGGGTCGAGGTGTCCCGAAGGAGGCGCCGGTCGACCGCTTCCTGGTAGGGGGACCCAAACTCCATCGCTTCCCCCTTTGCCTTGACCATAAGGGTAGCCGGGCAGCGTTTCCTGGACTCATCCTTCCTGGGTCGGGGTTTGCTCCTCTGGAGTCGGCGCTTCACCGGAGTCGGATTCTTTCTGGGGCTCCGAGGGTCGGGGCCCCTCCGGAATCCTGGCCGCGACCGCGGCCCTCTTTCTAATGGTCCCCTTGAAGTTTCCCAGCCAAGGGACATCCAACTCTAGCGCCCTGAGGCGCTGCTGCGCGTCCCGTAGACGATTGAGGTGTATCCTCACCTTCGCCCGAATGTCCAACCACTTCCGGAGCGCCACTTCTGAGGCCCCGGTCGCTACTGGTATCTCTCTGGTGTCGCTCATTCTTGCCTGGGAACTCGGGCTGGAACCACCAATTAAAAATCTTTAAGTAGCGCATAGTGGGACAGCTTTTACTTCACATATAATATCCACCATTCTTGGTCAATATCAGCCTACTATTTAAATACAATATGCTGTAGTCTAAAAGGCATAATAATATAAGTTTGCTGAAGGTAAATTACGATGCACGCCAGCTGTATTCCGATTTACAGACCGTATATTAATTGCCTGCGTGTAGTGCATTAATTCAACTGGCCCGTAAAAGTCAATTTATGACTAAATGATGAAATTACATGTTCTTTATTCATGTAGAATGACAAGACAAAGGCATACGCCAATCACAGTATGTACGTGTGAGAAATGAGGATGATTTCGGTGGGGTCTTGTAGTTTTAATGAACCAAAAGGAATTAGAATGACATGAAAATGGCATAAATTTCACTCCTTGAACTGACAGAAAAGATTTAGTGGAATAGTCGAAACCTTTCTCTTTATCTTACTCTTAATGTTTTGGGATACGGTCTTCAAAAGCTCTCTAAATGTTATATGGCGAACAAAATGGCAGGCGAAAATTTGTAGCCAAATTAAAAGAGGATATTTCATGTTGTACCTTTCTGTTTCACTGGGGGTATTTTGAAGCTTTGTTTTTACGCCAAACCGATACAGGGATTAGAAACACCCCTTTGTTAATTTCCTAAAGTGTTTCTTTCAACTAAAGTAGTGTTGAAACTTTACGTCCTGGGAGAACAATTAAATGCTACTGAAAGTGGCCATAAAACATTACTTGCCCCACTGTCTGCCTTGTCTTACTTCTGTATGGATGTCTGTCGTTCAAGCTTCAGACGCAACGTGTCTACCTGATTAAGTACAGATCGTTCACGACTGATCTACCATGAAAAACGCTAATTCTCCTGCTCCTACTACTACTAATTATAATAGTAGAGTAATATATATGACAGATATAGGTACACGATTGATAGCGGACTACTTCCTACCACAAACAGATAACACATAATGCTTAGTGGAAAAGTACAAACCATACTGTTGTCTAAGAATCGTCTAGATCAGGGGTTCTCACCCTTTTCACTGGCGCACCACTAATTCTTATTTAACACACTAAATATACCACTAACCAAATGCGCTCAGAAAACTTGTTAATGTTAATATTATCTTTTGACATTCTACTTAGTTCGCTTACCACTCAACATTGGCTCGTGTACCACCAGTGGTACGCGTACCGTACGTTGATAAACTCTGGTCTAGATTATAACAAAACAAAAAGAACGTTGTACTAGCAACATTTCCTTGAGCCCCGTGTTCTCATTATTTCTGAAATGCATTTGGTTTGGTAATATAAATTGAAAAAATCGGCACGATTTATTAGTTGTTGCTGGTGGCGGCGATGATGATTCCAATTTATGTTTCCTTATTAGTGTGCTGTTAACAGAAAATAACTTTTGACAGGAGCACTATTAAAAGCCCACAAAGGCTGAAACGAAACAATTATTATTAAATTAAAATTAAATTATTTGGTTATTCCGTCAAATCACAATGTATTTAAAATAAGATAATTAATAATAAAGTAATAAACCTTGATCGGATACGGTAATACTTCTAGATCACCTCCAGACACAACTGTGTTGTCTACTATTTCATCTCTGACCGATGTAAACATCAAAAGCATCACTTCAAACAATAAAGTTGATCCATTATATGAAAATATCTGGACACGACCTCCAAAAAACTACACTACGAAAAATTGTAACAAATTGTAATTGAGTTTTAAATTAATATAATTTTACACCTGATGATGGTTTAATAAAACCGAAACATGTTGTAACTGTTCCAATTGTAAATCGGTTATTCGATATGGAACACAGAATGATATTTTAATTATTTTAATTATCTTATTTTAAATACATTGTGATTTGACGGAATAACCAAATAATTTAATTTTAATTTAATAAATCACAATATGACGCAACTACACTATTTTACAATTATTATTGTTCTTGTTATTGTTATTATTATTCTGGATGTCTTGACGTGGCTTCGCATGTCTTGGAGTGCCTTGTAACTACTTGACTGCCGCTGAGGATTCGTGTGTTTCGGGTTGCAAACCGTAAGCTGTAGTAGAAGTGTACAAGGTTTTGAAGATTGAACATGAGGAACAACTACAATATTTATTCTTCTTAATTCGCTTTACAAGCCTTTAAAAATAAACTGTAACGATGTACTGGGATGTGAACCCTGTTTCTTCATAAAGTAGTAATACTTTCATTCCTTAAGTCGTCTTACAAAATAACGAAGTCTTGAAACTAAAACGAAAGTTTGTTCTTATTAATTCATTCAAAGCGAGTCTCGTTGTGTGACTATAAATTAGTTTTTCCACTGATGAGGCGACTACATCTGTTGGAAGTTCTTCTGTTGCTCACGTATTCTCCTCGCCTTTTATCTTTTTCTCTTCGTAAAGATTCCACTAGAGGGCGGACTTCTAAGGAGTTTGTAGCGTATCAGATCCTAGGATACTTAGCACCCCTTCCATCCCCCGTTTTCCTCACCCTACACCCCTTCCTTCTACAGTTTTTCTTGCACTTTTATATCTTCACATGGCTCGTATCAGAACTTTTAAATAATTCAGGAAGCCATAAAAATCGACTTCTAAAAGTTCTTTTTTAATTTTTTTTTACTTGCAAAGGAAGAAGCACTTTGGTTAGGTTAACCCCTCCTCCTGCGTGATCTTAGTTTGAAGTGAGCTCATCAAAAAATTAAAAAAGACGATAGAAAATTAGTATCCGTATCTTTCCTGAGCATTTATAAATTTTTGCATGAGTTCTTTAAATTCGTGTGTACTTCTTATTCAACAAACCTTTCTACTGTTATATGTATCATACTTTTCTGGATGCTGTTTACAATAAAACTGCTAATTTAAAATAAAAAAAATGACAGTAGAACCACGGTTCCGGAGAATCTGACGTAAATACGTCTTTGTATTTAAAATATATTTAGGCAATACATACAATGTAAGGAAGTCTATATATTAGCTTTATTCTAAATATTCCCTTTATATATGCTTTACAACTGAGTAAATAGTTTGATTAAGACATTGTTTATTTAACTTGAATTAGATACGGTAAAGATAGGTCTGTGGAAGCTGAAATATGTTATAAAATTTGTACACTTTAGAGTATCAACATTTCGTGTAAACACCATATCTATACAAGATTTTGATGTAGTAGTACAACATTGAGGATTTGACATCAACATTAAGCAAAACGTTTCCTCCATAAATGTGACAAAGCTTTGATTTCCTCCTTCTTTAAATCAATGTTAAAATCTCCTGCCAATATTATGGACATTGTATTACGACCTTCTGTGGCTAAACGCTGTTTTTGCCGAATGACCCTTCCGTATAGACGTATTTACGTCAAAAGAATAAAGAATTAAGTAAAAGTAAAACTTCCGTGTGAGCCCTCAATATATTTGCGGCTAGTACCTAGTCTAAGTATAGCCCCATGTGAGGTCATACCGGGCTGTTCGAACTGCCGGCAACCCATGTAGAAAGTAGCCAAAAGGTTATCTCCATCTAGTCATGATGCACAGAAAGGGTGGAGCGATACATTCAGAAAGCTTATGTGCCTTTATAACAACATATCTGTACCGTTACGTTTACGTCATCTATGATAAGATTCTGGCTAACCCGTGTTTTGTTCCTGGTAGTTATAATAAATGTTCTTGTTTAATGATGAAAACGATATTACAGTAAGATTCTCTGTGAAAATAATATCGTAAGACACAGGAAACAGAACAATACGATGTAAGCTTGTGGTATGGTGTGTGGTAGTCTTGGAGGGAATATTGAATTTATCCGTCACATTACTAGTGCAGAGAAACAGTCAAAACCAAAGTCAACGGCAGTTTCTAAAACATTGGATGGAAGACACAGATGGTACTGCACATACAATTGCCTTTTTCGTCTGTCTGTAGATTACAATAAAATTCAAGTTCTCTGCCTTCCTTTGTGCACTCCATTCGGCCTTTTACTGAAGACACTCAAACATTCCGTGTTTGTATAGAGTGCGTTACGCTGTGTTTCTCTCTGAAGAACCCGACCACGTCTTTGCTTTATTCCCCAAACGTTCTGTGAGCTTTAAACATTCACTGAAGAAATTGGGGTCGGACAGAACTCCGCAGCATTTCATTAGTAATGTCTGTTCTACGGTATTTGCGTTGTCTTCATCTAAGCTACTGGTACGCGCTAAGGAAGTCTGCGTCTTCTTAACTGCACGAACTCAAGCGCCAGTACGCATTTCCCTACGAACGCCCTTTTGTAGGAATGTTGGCTCTTCAAGAATACCACTGAAACAGAAAGTGGGAAATAGCGTGTTTAGTATGCCCGGTATAATGTTGTTCCTGTGCAGGGCAGGTAAAAATTAAATTTGTTGAGTAAAAAGTTTTGCTCCTGCTAATTGCCAGAATATGTTTCAGTAACTTATACAGCCTAGATTTTATATTAACTGTAATTTAACAAAACTGTTACTTTAACCTTACGTAAAGAAATAGTAAAACTCTCCCTCTACACGCCAGTAGGCACTTGGGATGAGAGGTATTTCAGCTCCCTGGGAAAGGACCCCGGTTCCTATTGGACAGGAGGCTGGGTGGGCTCTAATGCCAGTCTGGACTTAGAGGCCAGAGAAAACATCCTTTGCCTCTGTCGGGGATCGAATTCCTATCGTACAGTCCGACGAGTTAATGTGTAAAATGTATAATCATATTTGAATTTTTTTTCTAAATATCAGTAACATGATTTGTGATAACGTTCCGAAAACAAAAGAGCGTATGTGTTTAAAAAGTGGCAACACAAACATTACGTTTATGATACTAAGACATGAACTTAATCAAAATTATTAGGTGTTTTTCACGTTCTAAAGAGAGCAAAAAGGTGCCTGTGGGCCTGTATACGAGGAAGGCATGATTCTAATAAAACGGTGTATGTAAGTGTTTGTTCCAGTTTATCCCGTTATATAAATTGCTTTTAATTTATGTTAAAGTGGAATTTATTGGTGGAATACTTGTTACATGATTCTTAATTCACAATTTTTGCCTTCTCGTCTCCAGTGATCTGTGTGCTTAAAACTTCTTCAATCACGATAAAGGAATAACGTAGGTTGAAGGCATCTGGGAACAGGGATGCTGAGGAGATTATTTGGACTAAAGAGAGATGAAATAGTAGGAGTATGGGAAAAGTTTTCATATTGAAGATCAGTATGTTTAATACTCTTCATTAAATATTATTAGGGATACCACGTCAAGGAGGATGATAAGTGCGACCCGCTTATCACACACAGGGCAGATGCGAAATACTTGCAATATTTTGTTTTAAATACTTGTAGGGAGCAGACCATTTGGAGATACAGGCATATATGGAAGAACGGTATTAAAATTATTTCAAATGAATAGGGCTTTAGGATTTGGATCGGATTTATCTGGCTCAGGGCAAAGACCGATTGCTGGCTCCTGTGAGCTCGGTTATGACTGGCGAGGAATTTCGTGACTAGCTTATTATCTGCTGTCGGCTTCTCAGTAATGACTCTGCCTTGTGTAATTTGTTCGTTACTCAGTTTCAAGCTGAGTGGAAAGAGATCTCCTGGAATATTTTATGAAAATAAAAGTCAATATTTGAACATGGCTGAAGTGACTCAGGACAGAGTTCTGCCTCAAAATGCTGCATGCGTGATTATGGTGATTATATGAGTTTTCGGTTTCTATGACTGAAGGTAATAGAAGGATGATTCTGTGGCAAGAAATTAGTTTGTAACTGGTTCTTCTTGGTTTTGAATTAATTTTCACCTTCTTTGAGGTTCAACATTAGTATAACACTTTGGACTCATGAAATATTTTGTTCAGAAAGTTCTATGAGAGTTACAGATACGTTCGCGCTTATATTTACACACACTCGTAGACAGTTCAGAACTTGTGCTAGTGGATCGTCACGTTTAATAAGAGCCTATGGTTAGAAAGAGGTCAGAAGGAAGGAAGAAAGGAAGGTGTGAGAGAGAGATATGGAAGTTACAGTGTGCCTTGAAGAAATTCTCAGCAGCATTCGGAATACCGTCCTACCACTTAAAATTTTATAATTTAAGACTGTAGTTCGTTAATCATTAACATTCTCGACACTAAATTACCATCTCTGGTTGAAATAGATTCACTGAATACAAATTAGGCTATTTGATTAATTTATTTTCTTATCAGTATTTCTTGATGATGGATAAGGCCCGTAAGAGATGTAATGTCCTGTTGTTCTGAATAGGGATCATCCATATTTTATTTTATGTGTATATGTTTGAGCGTATTTACCTGTGCATGCATGTAGGCCTATGGTAAAGTAGAAATATACGTATGTGCTTTTTTACGTAAGTGAATGTGTGTGACCTAACAGTACCTTCTACCTCTTTTCTAGGAGTATTTTACATGACGGAAGCTAGTGAAACAGTGATTTCCGTAACAGAATTCATATTTTCACTGCACGATGGACCGCTTGACAACTTTTTATGATCTTTCGAACCCATAATTATTCCATTATTTCTTCCCTACATTATCGACGTTCACATAAAATTGTACACTCATAGGACAGACACAATTTTAATCATATTATACAGGTATTACAGATTCTCCAACCCTTTGGAGCGCGGAGATAAATTATATACACCAGATAGTTAAAATATCAGGAACTTTACAGTTTGTACATAAAACGTATGGGTTTCGTACGCTTCTCCGTGTAGTTTGGTGAAAGCTTACCGACGTTTCGGATGTCCGACTGCCTCCATCATCACGGCGATGTCAATAAACTTCTAGTAGACAATACAACGCGGTATCCCAGAAAAGAAGCTGTCATATTTATTTCAGAATATTGTTTGAGGAGTGGACTGGTTTCATCTTGATCAGAAAAGTGTCGTGTGGCGGGCTATTTTGAACACGATGAAGAACTTTCGGGTTCCATAAAATGCTAAAACTTTCTTAAGTAGAGGAGTGATATTAGGTACATAAGCTCGAATATGGCAAATGTAAATAGAGTCTTCTCATTACATAGTCAACAGGGTCGAAATACTTCAAAACACAAACAGTCTTATGCGAGTGTAAAATTCGTAAGTCGTGCTCAAAATGTTGAATTCTAGCGAGTCAGTGCCCATAACCTGACGTATGGTTAAGGATCGAAGCTACTTCACGAATCAGTCTCCTTGCAGATTAAAATAAATAAGCTATATTACGTTGATAGTACATCCGTCTTGTTGAGGGCTACACGAACGTCAAACGTGGTTAGAGTATTGAATAAGACTGATTCAGAGGAACTGATAACGATGTGGTCTTTCTCTGTAGTTATGTCCTATTCAAGAAATGAGAAGAGAGACTTAGAGTACTAGAGAAGTTCAGATAAGAAAGTCGTTTAGTGCCCAGCTATAATCCTCATACGTTCAGAATACGAAGCAATGGTTCGTGTGAGTTACAAACCTGCCTTGTAAGGCAGGTTTGTAACTGCAGTACATAAAATAAATATATGAGTTGTTAAATTGAAAGCTTTCATGTATTTATTTAACTTAATTAGGTACCAACGGTGTTGTCTTCTGCGTGAATGGTTCAGAAAAAGTCATTGTATTTTATGCGGTCGTTGTATGTGCTGATGTAAAAGCTGAGTTTTACGATAATGTAAATGAAGAAAACTTGTAATTTTCCGTACACAAACTTTTTCTCGGTAAACATTTAATAACTATATTGTGACTACGCTGATATTAATTGTCATGATAAATAGTCACTAATACACACATTCATAACAATATTACACTGTTTTTGCAGTGCATTATCTTGATCCAATAAAATATCTGTTCCTTCAAATTTACAGTTTGGTGAATTTTGGTGCGTTTAATGGAATAATAGAGAATTAAAGAAAGAAATGTTGACTGTGAGTTTAAGCAGGGGAAGGGGGGCTTATATTTTTTAATCTCACTGTAACAATTTACGCGGTATAGTAATCATTAGGACACAGGTTTTTGCCCTAATAGGATGTTTTAGTTTTTGAGAGTAAAAATGTAAGGGGATGTTATGAGCTGCATGAGGTGTTTCGTTTTTAAACACGTGTTGTGCTTTTGGGAAAACATGAAAATGTGTGTTAGGAAATTAGTTCTTGAAATACTTGTAATAAGCCAAAGTTTGAAAGCGCTTATCGTCCGTTTAAATTTCCAAAGCGCTGAAGATCCAAAAAAATCTGGTAATATTATACTATTAAAACCATGTGCAGATCCAACTTTGTTCTTGAAATTGTTTTCAGATGTTATTTCCCAAATGATTAATATTTTCATACATAGATATATTGCAGCAGTAGTTCATTTTGTGTACAATCCATGGTTATCTTGCAGTAGCTGTGCTTCAGAAACCATAAGTTTCGCATTACTAGCACCTGTCTACCTCCGCACTGTAATTCTCGTAACTGCACATGATGGATGACCTCTCGTAGGACGTGACGTGGCTGGCTTTCTCCCACACAAACTTATTCACAACACTCGTCTCGTCCTGCTTTGAAGATTCCGATATTCCAGTTCAACTTAGAAAAATGCGTATAAGGTGTCCTTGTGTCGAAAGTGAATGATGAAAGTGAAGTCAGTACTTCAAGAATTTTTTCGATTTGGCCCTTGATGAAGGTAAATTGTCAGCTGACTGCAGACGAATGACCACGCTTTCTATTGCATAAGAGGCTGGAGTACTTTAGAGACGGTCTGGGGGACGTTTCGACGGGGGAAAAGATGCCCGTCCCTTCTGTGAGTAGAATCTTGGTAGCCTAAACTTTAACCAGTAACTTTACTAACCTGTCTCGGGACAAGAAGTATCGCATATGTGTGTGTGCGCCCGTGCGTGCATGCGCTCTGCACAGTAACAAGTTACATATCTATTGTGTGGTACAGGAGAAGTATTTATGTAAACTTGTTGCTCTGATATGTGTTTTTGTAACTACTATCAGGTCTGTGTTATGTGATGGGGGACTGATTTAATGCCTCTCTTCGGAAGTCAATTACTTAGTCGGTAGAATTTGTTTTCGTGGGAGTTCTGGCTTTCTTTTTGTGGCCGGTAGAGCAAGCCGCCACTCAAAAGCCAACAAGACGAAAAGCACGCCACTTTCAGTTTCCCTTGCATTCTACTGTTCTATATAGAATGAAGATAAAAAGAATTAATGAGCTATGATTCGATTTTTATCTCTTACCTAGAAGCATTATCTGTCAATCAAGTAGAAGGTTGATTTCTAGAGGACCTTCGTTTGATTTCACATCTCTTTAAAAAAGACTTCAGATTCTGTATGAGATAGATTGTTTTTGTTTTTCTGCATTACCCAGTTTGATACCAATTACTTCCGAAACCGCTATGTTAACTGAAACAACGCGTTTGGCTTTGAGAAATTTGTTCTAGGCATCAATACATTCACGTATACGGCGGAATTAAGTATAACCTTTTGAGATTTGAGATTCCAACGACGATGAAGATATGGACTTTGGGAGATACCAGTGTTTCGGAGGAACGTACTGCACCCAACTTCAGGGCCTGTTGCTTATTAAGCAATTACAAACTTCTGAAATAATGATGTTAAATTATTTATAAGTAACCGTTATCAATTCTGTACACTGTTTCAGCAATGAATCTTACATTGGTTAGTTCTTACCGCCATCATGCATTTGCCTCTTTATGCTGACATCCTTCAAAATTACTTCAGTAATTAAGCGATATTCGATATATATTTCGAAGTAAATTTGTAGCGCAGATTTTAAATATGGAAAATTACAGGAATCAGAGAGCTGCACAACAGTGAGCAAAATATTCTGCTCTGACTCTCGCAATAAAAACAAGAGTAATTCAATTTCCATTTCGGGAAATGGATTTGAATCATGCACAGAGACGGGCAGGAAAGCCAAGTTCCTAGCTAGCATTTTGCTGCAGGCATGCAGGCAATTGATTCAACCCTGGCGATGGGACGACGCAGAAGAAGAGATATTTAATTGCGTGTAATTTCAGTGTGGGTGAAAGGTGTTAAAACTTAAATACACTTAATTTATAGTTGCACATCACGATACCGTATGTAAAACGAGACAGTTACAGGAAGATATCCATTCACCTGAATTCTCCCATATAATCTATTCCCTTGTGATGTTACTTCGCTGTTATTGTCCACTGGACATATTCTTTATGGTGTGCGAGAATTCCGCCGTTAACACGGAGGGGAATTGTACGTCAGGCGGACTACTGAGGAGGCAGAAAATGCTATCTGTAGTGACCGTATCCTCTTGTACATACTTAGCCTTTATACACCCAGTGTGAAGCACTTCTCCACCACCTGACAGCGTTTTGCAGAGTGTGTGCTGAAAAATATTTGATTTTCTCCTTCGAACATCCATTTATGGAAAAATAATTTAAATAGGATATTTATGTTCTTGTGCTGGAAAATAATTACTTCTAAATCTTTTCCTTCGTCGTAGTCGATACTAATGATGTTCCGATTTGTCTGTATTCTTTCGGTTTGTATTAAAAGCATGTTTCTGGTGGCTGTTGTAAGGTTACTATTGGAACAGAATTCTTTTGTAGCCGTCTAGGTTACGTATCGTACTTAAATCTGGCCCCTATCATGATCCACATGAAACCAGTCCATTTCCTCCCACCCTTTTTCTGTAAGATGTATTTTAATATTATCCCCAAGCTACACCTTAGTCTACCGAGCTGTCTTCCCAACTAAATTATGTATTCATTTCTCATCTCCCACATCTCCTTACATGCATCCTCTTTTATTTGAGCAGCCTAATAACGTTTTGTGAACAGAAGTTATTGAGCTCTCGTTATATAATTTTCTCCACTTCCCTGTCATTTCATGCCTATTGGGTCGAAATATTTTCCCCAACACCTTGTTCAAAGACACCCTAAATCTGTTGTGTTTTTCTGTCGTTGTGGAATATCACCTTTAAGACCCATATAAAACAACTTGAAAAATGATGGCGTTGTATATTTTAATCTTTACCCTTTTAGATAGCCGACGGTCATATGTGGGAAGACAAGAAATTCTGAACTGCGTTGCAGAAAGCATTCCGGTGTTTAATCTGCTTGGTCGCGGATGAACAGTCATTTCGGAATCTTGATAGATTTAAGACAATTCCCTGCCTCTTCATTGCCCCTTCATGTTTATTCCTTGAGAGGTTTTAAGTGCGTCGTTGATTAAATGACAATGTCTTTAAAATTACATCCAGTGACTTCATTTTAAACCATTTATAGACTAATTTTGACCTTGTAATGGT
>NW_019060444.1:618355-631258 GCF_000696155.1 Zootermopsis nevadensis
TCGAAATTCCAGAAAAAACTATTATATTTTACCTGTACTTGTTCCCTTATTTTCATAAGTATTCCTCGTTTCTTTATAATAATGCAAGACCACATGAAAGTGTTCCCTCTCGGTCAGAATTCAGGCCGTAATGGGTTCGTCGTCGGCTTCTTACAGAACATTGGTTTCCGACATTCGGGTGCCGAATCTCAAATCGGCTTGTGGGGTGACATGCAGAGGCTTTTAACAGAACCATGAGATCGTTATTTTACCTCAACAGACTGTGTCCTCATCTAATGTACTTTAAACGCTAAACCTATCGCAATTTTGTGCACAGTTTTACTTTGGTGGTAAAACAAAATACAGGCCAACAGTTCTGTGGATATGATTTAATTCGTTTTAATATTATCTTGTTTATTATCAATTTTTTACAAAATGATTACATTTGTTGGCAAGTCAGTCTCCACCTGGTATCTTGTGAGCCACTGCAGCTTGGTATAATTATTATATCAAAGGGACTAGGTCAGATGGCATTCGTTATCATAGATTCTGTATAATTGTGTCCCATTAAATACATTTTAAAAAGCTGATTCTTCACTATGTCTTCTTCTTCTTCCGTTTCTTGACCATTACTTCGGTCTTCCGGTGCCCAATAATTTCTTCCATTCTCCTCTATTTTCCCATCCTTCCGGAGGTAGTTTCCACCCGTGAGGAGTTGCTGGTCTCCCATCGGGCGCCTACCCAGGTGGCGGATAGGGGAAGGCTCACCAGAAATGGAGGGTACCGGGGAAATAAAATACCCGGGGCGGACCAAAACCAGACGCTGCTGCCTTGTAGTGATAGAAGTTGGTTCTTCAAAGGCTAGGGGAAGAACACCCTGAAAAAAAATCACGTGGTCCTCCAGGTTGGGGGATGACGCGGTGGGCCAGCTCCTCACCCGTTGGAAAAAACCACAATGCTAAAAAGCCTAATAATAAAATATCTTCACTATGTATATATGACATGTTCTGAAGAATGTATTGTATGCAGTCTATCTTAATATGATACGATTCTCTGTTGTTCAAATTTCACGGTTGTAATCTAATACTGACCCTGAAATGATTTCTATATCCACAGTCCTCGGTTCTTCCTTGATTGTGTACGGACTAAAGTTTAACTGGATGCAGCATCCTTCTTACTGGTTGTTATTATGCTTATGTTTTATGCAGTATTCGTTTCCTATGTCGAAAATTTCTAAAGGGCAACAGCCCAAATACCATTCATATTATTCTTTTTTTATTTATTTTGCGCAGGAAACATCATAGTCACTATTAATGATAAAACTCCTAAACTTTTGGAGGGATATTAAACCAAATATATACTCTACGCAATAGGTCCTGTTAAAAATCTGACTTTACTCACATACATGCAGTGTAATTACATTTCACGGTGAATCCTAGTATGCTTATTGAATTCATAAAAATTGTTTAGGAAGCGGTTATAGCTTATTTGATTTACAGTAATCGCAATACCCTACATGAAGATAAGCCACCAGTATTATAATCACTGCAGCCATTTTTCGGCCCCAGCCAGACGATTTTGAAACATGAAAATATGGTTTGAAATACAGGGCTAACGTATGACATTTTATATTTAAACTGTATGACTAGTATTCACAGGAGCGCTCTCGCACACACCAACACACACACGGATCTGTTAGTTATTTTGAAAGCAAGTAATTTCTTGGCCAACAGAATAACTATAAAAATTTTAAGGAAAGCCCTGTTAAACATTTACTGTGAATGATTAATTATATACCTCGGGGTTCTTTACGTGTTGTAAGCGGGGTCAAAACCCAGAACTAGCAATATGATTTAGCCCCTGGTCTCCACGCATTCTTGTTCATTCTCGATATGCGTAACTACATTTTGTTGGTTATGCCAGGATAATTGTAATATTGCACCAAACCGAACAGGTTTGTATGTGGCCACATCAGAATTGCAAACGCCCTAAGCGAGCTTTAGTCGATATTGGTTTCGACGTGGCTCATCTAGAATATTAATTGAAATTTGTCGAGGCTACTGACATGCGAGAAGCATTAGACCCAATCAAGCATTATAAAATTACTCTGCATTTATTCGCACGATTATAATAATTTAAACGATTCTTTTAAATGATTTGCTGGCACTGAAATTACAGGGTTCATTCTCGTCCATTAACGAAGCCAACACATACTCTTCCATTTTTGTCCGTTGTTTCTCAAACTGTGAGTCACGCCTCCTGGTAAATATTGTGTGCGTCTCACTTTATTTAACGACGTTTGATTAAATGCATATGTAATACAGCGTTGAAAAATAGATAGGGAGAAGAGTGGAAGGTAACGACAATTATGCTGGATATTTTAAAATATCTAATCGATTTAACCCTTTAAGCCCAGTGCAATCTACAGGGATACAACATGCTTTTAAAATTATTTAGCACTGTAATTTGCCCACAGATTTTATTTATTTTTATGTGATACTCACTATAAGTAGCGATTATTTCCTTAAATATCATTTTGCAAACATTTTAAATTTTGATATAAACACCTGAAAAGTTTTTAAACATTATGTTACGATTTATTTAGTGCATTTGACAATTAATTATGTTGTAGATAATCTCCAACTTTGTAATAATTTGAGCCTTGGGAAAAGTTTCAATTAAACTTTCTATATTTAAAAATGTTGAGAAGGTATATTATAATCCCAAGAGAACTATTTAACCCTATCTGACACATATAGCGACCGATAGTTACAATTCAAATGAGCGTATTGCAATTTTAATGTCTGAAACTGTGAAGAGGGCCACTGAGGATAATCATAATTCTCCTGAGGAGAAAGATAACGTTCAATAACTTCCGTTTATCCCACACTTAATCGTATCGCATCTCACTGGTACAACCCTCTGCTATAAATTACACTCCATTTCCTTTCTTGTCTCCCAGCATGGAACCCCTTATTAGACACTTTTCTCGCTACGATCAACCCTTAGCCATTCCTCCGCGCGTGACTAGGGGTCAAGACCGCCCTAATTGGCTCGCTGTTTCGGAGAATCACAACACGTAATTCCCATTTGACCACTACAGTGGCGAGCCTGAGATTTCATGCTGCACAGTATAGCTGCAAGCCAAAGGGGCAAAGCATCCAGGTAGCAACTCGTGATGGATTTGATGAAAATTGGCAGTTTTGAGAAAAAAATTGTATTGGTTCAAATTTCAACATCCAGTAAAGTGTATCATTATCCCAAAATGTACACGTTAAAGGAGTAATTTCATTGTTGGTCGTCTGTTGGTATAAGGGTATAAACATACAGTATTTTAAACTAGTGCTTAATTTGCCCAGAAAAGTGTAATGGAGCGGCGTTGTCTGGATAAAATCTGTGAGATATTGGTGTAAGGCCAGTTTTCAGATGATGTATACGCGTGCGTGTGGGAAATGATGAACGCATACAAATACCCTACCCGTCTCTATGTATGCCTTTCTTATTGTCAGTCCGGCGGGCTTACTGCCCGAATGAAGTTTTTGTTCTCTTATGCATGTATATTTGCGTGTGTGTCGTGAATTTCAATTTCTTAATCACACGTCTTATTTTTATGTTTCCTCTGATATATCCTGACATAATATTATTGTAAATAATTTATTTTTGTTTATGGTTTTCTTAATATCAGATTATATTTTATCGAAGGTTATAATGACTAGTGAATTATTAATTGGAAAGTATATAGATGGAGGGCTACCACTTGCCCAATGAAAGACATCCCGTCATTTGTTTGGAATGACCGAAGAAAATTTTAGTCAGGGTAGCCCGTATCATTGTCGACATTTGAAACCATGACTTCCTAATTACGAAAAGAGAGTGCTGACTATTTAGCCGTGATGTTTGGTGTAAAGAACTGAAACTGAAATTTTAATTCATATTTTGTATTTCAATACGTTTTTCAGAAAGTTGTATAGGGAAATAAGCATAGCTTAATCCACATCCCCTCCTCCACGCTAATATATGACATTTGAACCTGTCACAGCGATGTTGTGTGTACATTGATCCAATAGAAATGGAAAAAAAATATATTAATGATCTGCTTGACTTTTAGATAACTCTGTACATACATTCATGTGTATCTTCGCATCATTATGTACTTCACAAAATCCCGAATGTATTAGAACTAAGGACATAAATTGTTGCGTTGTTTGCATCAATCAATCAGGTTGTCTTCTTAGCCCATTGTGTTGAGGCACTGCTACAATCCGTCCTTCTCTCCACGTAATTATTATTCGGAACTTATTGATCTAGTCGGAAAGTGCGGTGCTTGTATATACGTATTATCGATTGTCTGTCTGCAAGTTGTATGTGAAAATGTATTTGTGCGCACACACTGAATGAGACCAAGATGACCAAATACAAAGCAATAATTGGTGCCCCTTATAAGCTGTTGCTTCACACTTGGCTTTATGTGCTTAATAAACAAGTTCAGAATTTAACCTTTCCAAATATTTTTTTTAAAAAAAAACGATTTTCACGTGAAATGAATAAATATAGTTACTAAATGTTTCAGTTTTGGCACAAAGCAGCTTCCATGTCTTCTACATTCAATGTCACACAAATTTAGTTAATAAAAACAATTATTTTGGCCTTTGGTGTATATTGTAAGATAATTTACTTGAACCTTAGGATAATCTAAATAATATCTGAAAATACAGTTGATATCTTAACGAAGACGCAACGCGTCTCCATTATAAGGGTCAACTGGTTAATGTCGCAAATATTTCTTAAATTAATAGGTATTAGAATATACGTGTGTTTGTCACCTTTCCTAAATATAAATTGTGTCCATGAATTAATAATCTTTTTTTTTTGTATTTCGTGAGTCACCTCAATAAGCGACACGTCTGAAGCTGGAGAGCAAATATTATTGCATTCCGACGATAAGATAAAAAAGTACTGATTTAGTAGTAGGTAGAGCAGTCACAGATATTTAAAGTAACTTAACATAAATTAAGACCTGCGATGTTCACAAGATTCACAATTTCTTCAGTCCGGACCAAGCCGAAAGTATAGTTTCAACGGGCGTATAGGTCTACTTCGATTGAACCGAAACACTGCCATCCATAAATTAACCGCAAGTTGAAATTTTCCACATTAAATATTTTACGTAAAGCTATAAGTATAGTAATATTTATCATCGTTTATAATTGCTTAAACGTGTGCACATAATTAAAACAGCTGTGTATCATGATTCTGCTTAACCCTATCGTCATAATAGATTAATAATGATGAAAAATGAAGGAATAGCCTTCAGTTGTATAACTTAGATGACGAGTTCTTTAAATGGCCAGATTAATCGATAATGACAAACGCATTTGTGTACCGTGTTTTTAAATTAATCCGTAGCTTCTAAAAGCTTTATGTTGTCTTTCAAAATTTTCTGAAAGTTGGTGAAAGCTGATACCTCTTCCATTTTTATTAGGATCATACTCCGACGTTTTAAAGAATTGATATTTTCTTTTACTCTCGAGTTCCACAATCAAACTCTAGAATTGAAAAGAAAATCTACAATGTGGTTCCATTTTTGAAAAACTTGGTGTGGAAAAGAACTACATTTATGTTGGTTAGGAGAGTGTTAGACAGTATATATCCATCTTAAAGTTCCAGTATACCAGTATTCTTCTTTACTCCCCATAATAACATATTTCACATAGCAAGGGGGCTGTAGAAGGCAGGGATGTGTTATATAGTGTAGTATAGTACTTGGTGGCGCTGGGAATAATGAAGATCTGCCAAGACAGAGGTTGTACGATACAACTGGATGGATAATGCACTGAAAGTATGGCACAGATATATGTTGTATGTAGGTGGGTGGGAAATAGATGGTAGCACCATAATACTAAACCATTTTATTATACAGCATGTGATGTTTCATAAAGACTGACGAGGGAAATGAAGCGTAAAGTCCGGAGAAAAACACAGCTTTGTGTACAGACGAAGATCCGAATAAAGTTTCCAGATACGATGGTGGTGTAGTCGTGTATATATATATTTTTTTTAAATCGGGGCTTCGATAAAATGGAACCAGCAACATCTCTCAAGCAGCGTTTATGCAAATGTCACTTGGAGTAGTCTGAATAAAATAAAACTTGATGACCACAGTTTTTATTTTTATGATTACAATGTGTCACTTGAATCACATGTATTTTACATGTATCGTTTGAACCAGGTGACAATCAAAAACACGTATGCCAATAAATTGAAACACCTTGGGGTACAAAGCACATCCCCACTTTATTTGCGGCAGACGTCAAATAATTTGGCCTGGGGAGAAGTACAAACAGGTATAAATTTATGTTTTTATGAAAATATAGTTCAGAGCAAAGAAACTTTGCTAGGACTTTTGTAGTGAAGTAATTAAACTTCTATATTGGTTTCTGCCCAGTTTCATTTAGATAATACAATGTTGACTACCTTTGTGTTGCGTGAAAACAGTGTTAGTTTTCATTTTCGTTTGTGCAGAGAGGTAACAAACTTTTAATATTTACTCTATAAGGAATGTGAGAATTGTCCATTGTCGACGAAATATCTAAATGTAGATTTATAACAAATAACTTATTTTGGTTGTACGTTGTGTCGCTGCACTAACTTCCCTGTCATATAGCTTTCTTTTCCAGTATTTAAGGCTGCTACTGATATGAGACCCTTGGCCTATTCACATTCTAGAGTGTTAATCAGATGTTAACATACATTTAGCTTGGACAGGAAGACTTAGTCTTAATGAAATTTGTTAAGCTGTGAAATTATGAACAGGGCGTTGCAATAACAGGTTAACAAGAAATATTTTAATATGTGGGAAATGCAGCGTGCATTCGAAATTTTTAAAAAATATTTTGTTGGAGAGCGTGAAGAGAAGAGGACAAGCAGAATATCTGCTTATGGATGGGATTGTAATATTAAAATGAATGTTAGGGAAATAGGGTGCATGACTTATAATGGCTTAGAATAACAACAAGTGGATGGCTCTTGTTAACACGGTACTGAAACTTCGGGTTACATAAGAGGAGGGGATTTCTTGACTAGCCCAGCGACTATCATCTCCCCCCCTCTGTTTCACCTAGTCATTTGAAATCCTTGTAATTTACATGTGTACACGAAAGGGATCTTCTCAAATAGGGCTTGGAGTGGTATTGAGCCTAGTAAAGCGGGAATATATTGTGACAAATTTCATGCCCGAGGATACGTAATTTATTTGAATCGTTTGAAGTTTTATTGTTAAATTTGCACGGATATGTGTATTGAGTATTGTTTCCTTAACATCAGTACAACATGAAATTTCGTGTTTTGTAATCAGTCGACATATTTTGTTCCTTAACAAACTCAAAAGTTTACACAGAGATATGACGTTTGTTCTGAATGTAATCTGGCGTGCACGTATTTTCATGAATATGAACTGTTTATGTTTGCTTTCAATTACAATAATGTATTTTGTATTCAATCCAATATTACCTGCGGGGATTTTCGTTAAGTTCCCTCTCTGTTTCATAGTACTTGTACTATCAACAGCAGAGGTTTATTATCTTCTACAGTGCATAGATATGTTTTTTTATTTATGGTCTGCTTCCACAAACAAACAAATATTACGCAAAATCCAAATTGATCCTATGGATGCAAACAAAACACAAACTGGGTTTAGGGTATTTTATTTACATACAAATGAATTTCACTGTACATATAAACTTCCTTATATTGAATTGACTTTTAGAATGTTTCGTCTTAATTAATCTCTTATTTATATGACGTGTATTGATAGAATTTTTAATAAACCATTTCTTGAAAATAGAATAGCTTCCAACTGAAAACAGTTTTCTTGAAGGACACTTGTGAGCACGGTAATGAACCCTTTGGTTTCATAAAACGCAGGTAACTTTTATAAGTAGAAGAGAAACTGCTAGTATCTTAAAAAGGAGTCTGCTCTGTGGAGTTGGTTTATTTTATAAGCCTATCAAGTTGATATGCCGTATTATATATGTTTCATACTTGATTAGAAAAAGGGAATAGGTATGTTCTGTAAACGACACATGTTATTCGTACGTTCCTCTAAAAGTAAGTAAGTACCTAAGTGTTGGAGAGCCTACCTGTCTGTGTTCTGCGCTTGACTTTGAAATGGTACCACAAACCAAACCAGAAGTAGGCCTGCGGTATTTTGAAATTATTTCCACTGTAATAGGTTCATATGTTTGTGACAGTTAACGAGCCTCATCTGACTAACCAGATCCTGTGTTTCATACTTTGTCTTCTTTGTCAAGAATTCAAGGTCAGTTGAGTACTGAATTACCGAATATCAGTTCCTGTGATGTTCCTGAAGGCTCAAGACAGTCTACATAAACCTGATCATCATAATCACCGCTGAGACGTAACCCATTAGAAACATGTGCTCATCAGTCCTCATAAATTTCACGTAAAACGTTTGGAATTTAAATAAATTTAAACTAATTCTGAATTATGTAACTGTATTTATTAATAAATATTTTATGAATTTCCGTCTTTAAAATACGGACCGGGGTTAATTTTACTATACAGTTGTAGAGTCAGAGAGTCGTCCAGCGAGAATAATGATTTCGCGTAGCAGAAACACTCGACACTTAAGTTGTGGGCGCTGCCAGTCAAAACAAAGAGACTCACAGGACCGTATATAAACTTAAATGTCCATGCACGACCTTTTTACTGTAATGCTTCACTACGCTCTTTGCTTAATTAATTTTACGTCTTAACCTTGAGCAAGTGCTTCGTTATGTTTTATTATTGTAGTTATGTCATACTTCAACACGTTAATAACACAAATGTGCCAAAATTAAGGCGTAATAAGTAGGCTAAGGTTCTCAGTCTGTCGGCACATTTTATATCCCGAATAACAAACTGCATTTTAATTAATATGATATTGGTGGTTTGCGATACACAAAGTTATCCCAAAGGTTATCTTAAAATCGTATTTCTCTTTTCGATACGTTACAAGACGTGCCGGTGTGAACATCGCTTCACAAGGGTCACACCAGTGTTTGGTCAGAGCCTCAAACGGGATGACAGACGACTAGATCCTGTGGCATGTCCGGTGTAGTGGGACGAGGAGCGAGTGTTGTGGGTTAGAATGAGAGGACTGGAAGACGGTGTGGTGTGGTGGAGGCGTCGGAAAATGTATGACATGAGAAATGCTTTTAACCCAGTGCAAAGTTTTAGGTGTGTTCACAGAATTTCTTTATTGCTCATCAACAACCATTTTTATATCCTCTTTTGGGGGTTGGGGGTTGGTGTGCGTCTGTGCTTGTATGAGGATGTGGGGGTGCAGTAGTGGCATTCAAAATCGATTTTTGTGACCGACCTCATACGCGATGACCCTTCCCTTTTGTTGTATGCTTCTGCGTACCATCATCCCTCCTAAACTCCCAACTAACCTTCTCTCATCATCGTAGGAGGATGGGATGAAACTCATTCATTTCATGCCATAAATTATGAAATATCGTGTCATAGAACATATGCACCGGGATATTGGTGGGAGTGAGGTTAAGTTGACACAACAGAGAGGGAGACTGATATTTGTTCAATACTGTGAGGAGTTCCATGTGTTAGCATTACAAACCATGACGGCTAGCAGGTCGATTAACCTAGGATATGTGTCTGAAAGGATTTCTTCAGCTCTTATGACGTAGTCTGTGTACTCGTTTACGTCTGTATCTGGTTCATACTTAAGCGGACAACTTCGGAAAAATGTTTCCGTATTGAGCGTGAGTAAACGTAAGGTATCACAGTAATGTAAAAAATGAAGTTTAAAACTGGTTATATACGCAACTGGTCCCGCATTTAAAAAGTCTTATAAAGTGAGAATATAATTGAATTAGTTGTTAAATATTTTGTGATACGTTTAGAAAGTTGTAAGTAATATTACTACTTGAGCCTGTAGAGTTGTCGCCGTTCTTAAGCACGACACAGTTAATTTGTGTGGATATTGTGGAAATTTTTGTCCACGCCTTTAGAGTCCCCCACTGGATCGAGATGAACGGTCGGCTCACGTCTATGTAACTTTTAATCTAGTGAAAATTGCTTCGTAACTCCATTTGACATGAAAATAGATTGGTGGCAGATGTATTATTCATGCGGAATAGCACGGAAAAACTTCTGAACTTCCACTGAAATATTTGTTTAGAAATAATGTTAAACTGTGCAATATATTTAAGTACATTGTCGATTAAGTTCAACAATAGAAGTATATAACAGGTGACGTATAAATTCCATTTTAATAATATGTTGATATATTTTTCGGTATTTCTAAGTGGATTCTTAGCAAGGATTCTGTATGTATTTTGGGAGGTACGTGCTCAATACATCTTAAAATCAGAACCATGGCAGTATTAGGTGATCTGAATGAATGTAAGTCCCTTGATGTGTAATTATATAAAGTAGCCACCTATTTTATCTCTTCTGTAATAAAATATTATCTAGAGAACTTTTCTTCAAAACAGACCTAGATATATTGTACGCTTTTCTCTCAAAATATGAAGATAAGTTCTGAAACCATACAAAACAACAAAGAAGATTATTTATATACGATTGTATTAAGTTTACAGTGAATTTGTTGAGTTATTGACTTATTTGTTATTAAACAAAACAATACATTTACATATTAACAACTTATTGGTTCATATTATGAACATTTATGGGGATAAATGACCCTGGACGCAAATGTGGTGTTACATTTAACATGTTAAATACCGGATTTGAGACTTTCGCGGCGAGTACAATCAATAAAATCTTCTCTGGCAATCAGCCGCGTCAACTGGTTACCGTAGTAAAGCAACGTTTCGGGAACCAACTCTGTCCCCATCATCAGGGTTCTGAACCAGTTGACGCTGCTGGTTGCCCGAGAAGGTTTTATTGGTGTTAAATACCGTTTTGTAACCTAAAATTCTTCAGTTATGAATTTACAGGATTTAATTTAAAACATAATACTATGATTTTATGTCAGAGAAAATTGGTGTCTGTTAAGAATAACTGTGGAAGAAGTATTTGAGGTTCAGGTGCGTGCTTTGAATTCGTTTTATTTTTTTATGGAAACTTTTAAATGAGTTTGTGCAGGTCGCCGGTGCAACATATCTAGCCAGTAATTAAAAACCTGTAATTACTCTGCTCAAATGGCATCGCCCTGACAAACTCATATGGAGGTAGTTTTTGGCGTATTTTCATTAGTGGAAAGTGGATATTTTATTAGATTGCTTAAATGTTTACCTAACTTTTTATATGATTAGTTAATATTCTAGAGCTATATTCGCGAGATCTATACATTCATTAAATTAAATTGAATGTCAGCTTTAAATAGTGGAATTTATTTATTACAAAAGAAGTCCTTCAAAGCAAGTAACATTAAATAGTTTTTGTGTGTTTCATTTAGCACAGCTCATAAATGTTACAAAGCTGTTTTTACAAGTTAATTAATTACTTAAAAAGTTTATTTAAGTATTAATATGTAAAGCGCGTGATGAATGGGCCTTACCAGGATGTTCATGCTTTATTGGAGAAGGAACTCACACCTCGAGAGGAAGAGATATGGAGATGAGTGTGATCGATGCCTAGAACAGAAAAGGGGGACGGTTGGGGTTTTAATTGTGCATTTGGACAGAATAAAAGAAGGATCTTCATATTTCGTCTTTATTCTGTGATATAACACAACACTGAGCATCTATTGTTGAATGGGAGCGATTTATATCAATTTTATACTTGCTGTGTCAGAAACGAACTAAAAAGAATATGTCGTCTGGGACCGAGTACACACGTGCATTCAGGTACATGTTACAGGTCTCAGCTGTTGCAGATAATCTGGCCGATTTTTTTTGTAGATTCACGCGGTTTTACTGGGCAAAGAAGTAGCGCTTAGATATACGTCAGAATTGTTAGTGATTCATCATCATTCTTCATTATTTAAATATTTTAATTTTTCCGCAACCATTTGTCAGTTAGATTTGATCCTCTAAATTGTGAATTCGGCGACGTGAGAAACTGTTAGTCGCTCAGATGATCCATAAATTTATTAAGATATGAAACACAAATTTCAATATTTTATTCTGAAATTTTGACATCAATTACTTACGACCCACTTGAATTTGCTGCAGGTATTTGGACTGAAATTGTGAAACTCCCCAGTGTGTGCTATACGTCTCGCCCTTCTAGACATATTAGATGTAATTTTCTCCGTTACACGTCATATTTTCAGCGCCCTGCTTTCAAAATCTCTCAATAATCGTTCCCTCCCTAGGGTGTGAAACGAACTATGACGCCAACATAAATAAAACGTAACATTGCAAAATGCGTACTACATTCTAGTCGAGAAGTCCGATGGTAGAATACCACGTGGGAGTCGTAGGCGTTGATGTGATGGTGGCATTGAAGTCCAGCCAGTGTTAATTACTATGTGAGCTAGATTCATCTCACTAAGAACACGGACCAGTGGCATTTTCTTGTAAACACGTCCATAAAACTTCGGGTTTCGTAAAGGAATGCAGGATTTCTTGACCAGAAGAGCAACTGTTAGCTTCTAAAAAGAAATCTGCTCTGTGAAGTTAGAACTATATTTATTATCAGGGCATTACATCTTATGAAACTTCGGATTACATAGGGAAGACCAATTTCATAGAACGATTCAGTCAATAAACTTACCACATATATATATATGTGTACGTTTAGAATGTCAGTTTGTGCATACGACTATAATGTTTACTATAACAAAAATGAACATCGTTATTCCTACGAATGTGGATTACTGGTCTGCCTGATCAAACTGACTCATGAACTCTAACACAATCCTCCAACATTTAGAAAACTAAGTCACAGAACCCACATGAGAGACAGGCGGTATATAATGTTTGGCATGAGGTA
>NW_019060444.1:634480-660338 GCF_000696155.1 Zootermopsis nevadensis
TGTGTGTTGGGGGGGGGGGGGGGGCTGCGCCGCTGCGAATCATTGCGTATATAGAAAACGCGTAGAACGGAAAATGGCCTTAGATTTTACGTGTGATGCAAATAGAGGTCTCAAATTTAGAATCCGGAATCAGAATTGTCGGGCGAGTCAATAAAACTGGGCGCAACTTAGTGGAAACCGTACTTAGTATGCCATGAATTCAGACAGTGCTGATGGTTATAGTCAGTATTAGGTAATACATGTTCTGTTCCTTTCGGTGAACAAATATTCTACCGCAGAGTTAATATCGACTTGTAATTATACATGTAGGTAATAGCTGTATTAATAATTGCAGCCTAGGAACAAAAGAGACATTCCTAAAGTAGAAATAGTGGCTGCGAAGAAATAACATAGCAGTCGAATAAAAAGAGGGTTGGCAGCATGTGAGTACGACAGTGGTATACATATTTTTAAGAATGTATGCAGAAGTCAGGTTACTACATACGAAAAATACACTTCAAATAATAGACATGTGTAAAATACCCTAAACGCTTTACAGACCCAACTTTATAAGTTTAAAAAAAAATTCTCTTTCAATAATTATGGCATAATAAGAAATGAGAGTAGAATTTCCCATAAGTAATTGTTTGCTTTAATGAATTTTGATCATGCATTATGAAATTTTGAAAACTGGAGCCCGGAATCCGAAAAAAAAAACATCCTGCGATGCAGTAGAACAAGAATAAGCAATAAATTGTATTAACTAATTTATAGAGACGCAAAAAAGCCAATTTATAATGTAATAATTCACAATTAGAACTGGGATATTTCACAATTTAAAAACAAATATAAGCCAGTATAATTATTCTCACTTATATAAACTTGAATTTGCATATAAATTATTGATATTTACTAATTTATTGCAGTTTAAGTAGGACGTGTTCTTTAAAGATTTTATTTACACCCAGTGGGAAGCCGATAATGTTTCGACCATGCTTCTAAAAACAGGGATCTTTGCGATCGGATTCAACTTACGTATTAAGAGACATATAGTTATTGTTACACAATTCTCGGTTTAACACTTTCAACCCTTCCTGATCCAAACGTTCTTTCCTTGGCCAACTGCGGTAACTCCATCGCTTTGGCATGTAGCATATTTATGATGTGGTGGCTATTCATGGGGCTTTCAATAATTAAAATTATGTGCTCAAGATTTAAATTAGCCAGTTTATTAAAATTCCACATCGCTTTTTATGTAGGCACATTTCGGTCATCTGGCCATCATCACTGCTACATTCAACTAATGACACATCTGATTACTTTTCAAACTTTGCGCGTGTACAGTATGCTCTACTTTAGTCTTTTATTGCGTGTTATTACAACATTCTTCTCTTTCTGTTACATGCATTATTGGTTAAATAGTTACATTTTTCAAAATACAGTCTTAATAAATAAAAAATTATGTTTTGGAAAAACTGCATCCGAAGAAAAAACAGCCTCAGTAGTGCAACTCATGGCTTTGATAGTTCAAATCTGTGGTGAAATTACGGCGAATACGTGCATATGATTGATCACGAACTTACTCGTTCGTGTTTCCGAAGACGCACGACAGAACAGTAGTCATATTGAGCATGTAATCCATAAACGATAAATATAAATCTCCATGAATTATAAGCCTGTTAATTACAATTTAAAAAGTGGTATTATTTTTTTCCATACATTGCGTGTAAGGTATTCCATAGTTTCACACATACATAGGCCTATTATAACAGGCGTCAGTTTTGTTTCTATGTAAATTATTGTACAAATATAACCAAAACGTGGCTAAGAAGAATGAGTAGACATATTCTTATAGTCCTATAACATGCAATAAAGTGTCAGAAATTATTTCCAGGATAGTGATGGAGCACATTTCGTTATGGCGTTAGAACATGTGCTTACTAAGAGTTTTTCGTAACATGATGAAACAAAACACATGCAACAGAATATTAGATCAGAAAGTTCATATAAGTGGAGTATAGCTGTACCAATATATGATACATCTATCAGGTATTGGATGTGTCCTTCCAAAATATAGCGACATACATTAAACTATCATATTTTACTTTTGGGCTTTTAGTCTTCAGTTTGGGCATTAATATGTGTAATACGATTAGAGGATTAAATATTTTTAGTAATATACTCGCCACATTGCACATGATATTCTTAAAACTTATTTTTTGAATAAGGAACAAAGTTTTTACCACTTCGATATACTACATTGCGTGCCATGATCGTCCTCTGGTGGTGAAATGTGTAAATATAATAATTTATTCACTATTTTGCTCCATTTTCTTTTACCTCATCCCTCACCCTAACATACGCTATGGTTTTTGTTTTCTCAGGTTTCCCCTTTTGTCGAATCGAACATTGAACATGGAAGAATAAGGGGGGATGATTTCCGTTCCTTGTTTCAAAACACGTAATGCATGCTTTATATGATGTTTGAACAGTGACACGCGAGCACGGTTGTATCATGAGCTAGAGTCACTGTGCTATAAGCACAATGAAGCGGAAGTTTAACCTTTTGAAATAAGAAGGGCATATAAACAATTTTTAAAACTTTAGCCTGTACATCAAAGAAAATACAATGCTTCTCTATTACAAAGATAAATTGGCCAATGCTGTTAAGAAAGTAATCACTGTTTATCTTTTGTATTACAGTTTCTCTTGACCTCATCGATCGTGCAGTATATTAAAAATGAAGCCACAAGGTTTCGACAGTTCTTTTTGCTCCCGTCGTCAGGCATTGGAGTGGGATTATCAGATCCAAAAGAATAGGCACATTCATATTAAGACGGGAGCAGAACTAGCTCCCGAAACGTTGTGGATTATTTTTTGACACAGTGAACGATGGATCACGTTCAAGAGAAACATCAATATAGAATGTAATGCAGCGTCGTTAGAACCCTTTAGAGTTAAATCTCCGTTTACTCTGACAGTCGTTCACACGGAATCCATAATTACGTTCCGTGGGCAGGAGTTGAAGAGAAATTTTAATATGGGCTGTTGGGTTCGCTGTAAGAGCGAGCTTCTTAATGTTTAATTTCCTGATTTTTAAAATGTATTTATTTTCCTGCTGCTCCCTTTTTTTATATCCAGCATACAAAATTGTTTGGGAAATAAAGTCTGTAAACCTAACACCGCACCTATGCAGATCGTTTACAAGCTAAACAGTGAAATTTGATTGGTTTGTATGTAAAGTTGTTAATTAAACTGCTGATTTAATTTCAATTGCCCTCCTTAAGAGCGTATTTTTGCCACAAAAAATATATACATTCTTCAAGAAATGCGACACATTCAGATAATAGTACGCTTCTGTGCGGTTGCTTTCCGTTACTTTGTCTGCCCGACGGCTCCATTTCTCCTTTGGCTTCAGTTGAACACTCCAAGCGAAGTTACTCAAAGTGCGCACAGAAGGCAAACCTAATAAACCAACCATATACAGATCCTAATTCGTCTGTGGTCTTTCGCCTTTTCTTCTATTTTGTTTCTGTCTTTTGTACGCTCCTTCCTGACTTTGGGAAGTTTTGCTTTTTCCTTCCTTTAGATGTTATGTTTACGGTACCTATTAACCGTTGCCTTTTCCTTACGTTATTTTAACATTGTAGGGCTAATGCGTAAGAGGGCTTGCAAGAAATATAAAGCTGCCAGCGAAACAGTGATACTGTGATTTTATGAGAAAATACTTTTGGAGAAAGAATCTTCCGCTGTAGAATGAAAAATCATTCTCTGGAAGTGTCATTTTAATACGTTGTGGTCGCAGAATCCTGTTACAAAATCTAATTTCTTCTTTCTAAAATTTGTTTTTACATTTTCCATAAATACAATGCCGGCTCATTCAGGGTGTCTTGTGTTGGAACATTAGCTTCATTTGAGATAATATTGGCACTTAATAAGAATTGGTGTCAGCCAGAATAACTATAGGCTTATATTTACACAGTCATCCATGTCGAGGCAGTTCGGACTTTAATATTTACGCTCTTATGTTATCAGAAATTAAAATAAGAATTATTATATTGGCTGGATATATAGCATTCAGTAATTAAAATAAAAATTATTATATTGGCTGGATATATAGCACGAATTTTGGGAATCACGAAACGATAGGAACATTGCGATTGTAAAATCTCAAGGAAGGTAGATCATATGGGAGACTTAAATATACAGATAATTAAAACGTTGATGGTGCTTATAGAAACAGGTAGTAGAAACGCATATTTCATTGGACTGTTCGAGACTGCGCCGAACACGGTCAGGAACCTGCAGATTGCATAAACGGAAACTGCCGGCTTTCCGAAGAAAACCAAATTTCGTATAAAATTACGAGTATAGGTCAAATACTTTAGAACCATAGTTTTTATATAAAGATTGGAGATACGGTTGACGCCTTTGCACGACGCAGAGCGATGTGGAGACGCACGAACGACAACCGTCTCGAGCCCTAATTAGAGCGGCTTATGTAATTAATCCTGTCAGGGTTTCGTCTGACCACAGTCTAGGTGTTTAGGGTCTAGACAACCCGACTACATGCAGCCTTCCGTACCCCTGCACTGGTAATGGTTAGGCTGTTTGAGCAGGCCCTCATAATTAATTTATTAACGAACTCAGTGTAATATAAAAAAAATATACGGAGTTCTCTCAGGACCAAAGTCCTTAAATATTAAATACTTTCGACAACCGAATATAACAGCAATGACATAAATTCAAAGCCTTCTCTCTCTGTATTCCGTATGGTTGTAGTGATTTTAGGTTACTATTTAAAAGGAGTTTAAAAGTATTGGAAAAAGATCTCATACCTCAGTAATTGGATATAGATGCAGATTCGGTTCAAGTGACAATTAATAACCAAACAGAGAAGAATTCCATGTGGTCTATAAAAACGTGAAAGGGGAGATAACATGGAAGAGGGCCTAGAGGGAAACCGAGAAAGACCAGAAGACACTGAGAAGGCGCGAATGGATTGCATATAAATAGCAGAGACCGGGAATTCTGGACGGCGTTTCGGAATCGTCATTTAGAAGAGGACGTACTAAATATATTTATCGTTAGGAGACTGAGACATGACGCACTAAGAATATCCGCTGTCGCTAAAATGTGGATTCCTATCTCCAGATGGTGCGTCCGGTAAAGCCGGGTATAATGAAATAAGTAGGCGCAAAAACATTTTCGAAGTTCAACTTCATACGAAGGGTCGTCGAAGTAGAGGGCCATATTGAGAGCAACGGGATTTGTTCTTCTTTTCCCTTTTCGCTTATTTCTTTGTTAGAAAACACTTTTGACCTAGCATACATTTTCATTCCTTTTCGTGCGTCAGTGGTTCTTATCCTGATACTTGAACTGTAGTAGGTATCATGATGTATGACTCGCTGTCTTACTGCTCCTAACCTTGCGTAATAATGGACGTAACTCAAACACAAGAGTGGGCATGAGTTGTTGAAACGAAAGTAAAAGAAGAATTACAATTATTTTCTGAGCTCCCTGTAACAAGGTTAAACTCAGACTGCTCTAGTCATAAAACAGATTAATGAATAGATGGAACTGACCTTCAAACGTGGTGTGACTTGACGGGAAACCACAATAGGAGTTTATCGATTAAATGAACCCTTTTTTTTTTGTTTTCGTGTTCCTTTATTCCACGAACTAGGGACGGAAGTATTAACACTGCAGGAATAACGATACACCACTGATTCCTTCTGGGAAACTTTGCATTAATAAATATCTAACGTACCGGTCGAGTGGTTAGCAACTCATTCTTCGCGTTCTGGGAGTTTCAGGTTTAAACGTCGGGTTGGAGACCTGTTACCCAGAGATCTTCCATGCTTTTCTTCAGTTCCTGGAACCGAATACGGGATAGTACCAGTAATTAAGCCATGACCATACTTTTACATTAATTGTGGTTGTAATAAAGACTTCAGTCACAGCACCACTGCATGTAATCAAACTGTATGTCTAGTTCATAGTCGTTAATTTACCAGCTGAGTTATTATGCCGTCACTTTTAATTTAGCTTAATTATTTTTTGCCGTAATTACGCAGTTACGTTTGATTTCTCCTTATTTATTATCTGTCAAAATGTTGGGGCAGAACTTAATAGGCAATATTAATGACTGGAACCCGAGGAATAAATTGTCATGAGAATGGTAACTTATGTGATTGGTCGAAGATTACACAAACGCTCCTCCTGAAAGTGTAAAACTGCACTTATATAAATGTCATCTGTATCGACCGGATACTGTCCTTAATCATTCACAGTTGAACTCGGTTTTATTTTCCGTGTTCGTTGTGAACTTACCTAACAGCAGTAAGTTATTTTGTGTGAAGATTATACAGTTCCTAGTCAGTGAAACAACTACTTAACAGGCAGGAGCTAGCCTTTAAATTCTAGAGGGTAGCTACTGCCTGTTAAGTAGTTGTCCACTCTAAACATGTCTTATTCTAAAGTTTAGAATAAGATATGTTTAGAGTGGACAGAGAAGTGACAAGACCTTTTTAGGAAGAACTTTCTTAGTCTGGACACGGCAGCCTGAGGATTCAGGTTTATGAGCTAACATTTTCCTGCACACGAGGCTACAACATTCGACCTTCATTAAATGAAAGGTCATTGTACCAGAAATAATATTCAGATGTGTGATAAGCAGATTCATTATTCACGTTTCGGATTTCGCTATTCCTGTACATCTTATTTGCTCGTTTGCTGAAAATAAAATCTCGGAAGAAAATCATGTGCTTTTGAATAATATAACTATGGAACTCAGTACAACAGAATGGTCCCATTATGTAGCCAACACAGCACCGTGCATTATCACGTTCAAAGCACCATCTTTCTCGTAGTGAAATTACCCGTACGACAATGTTATCTTTGCCTTTCTGCGGCATCATATTCCTGGATGTGAACTTCATGTCCATAATTTTGTGACAGACAAGTCAGGTGAGTTCAGTCCCTTATTTCGATCATCATCTTCCATCACTTGTTCCCTTCCTCCGAATGGTCGTCATTCATAGAAACAGCCTCACTTTGTCATTGTGTACACCATATCTGTGTATCGTTCTATAACTTCCTACCGCGCCATCTGTTGTTCTTAGAACGGCGTGGCAAGGGCATGCAGTTGCCAAAAATTCCTTAATGCATTCATCCCACAAGTAGTTTCCACGGTAACATGTGTGTGACGTGCGAAATCTCAGATTGGCTTTAATTTGAGGAGGAAGATGACAATTTACTTTATTTGATGGTCTTGTTAAGAAGTGTAAGAATGCAAACTGCTTATCTACTGTCATTAGGAGTACCTTTAATATTCAGTGGCATTACTTCAACTGCGTAAGATTTTAGCGTCGAATAATAGCATTACCGAAGATAATAAAATAAAAACAATGTAGAAGCAAGTGGTCACGGTATCTTTTAAGACTTCTTCCACGACTTGCCAAATGGAACTCAGAAAAAAAAAGCCCTCTGAAAATCTGAGTCAGTTGCCAGTCCTTGTGTCGATTTTCGAACTTCGAATCGATAAAAAGCAGGAGTGATTGTCAATTATTTGCAGTTATCGTTGTCTGCTATATGAGCTGTAGCTTTAAAGTTTATATTTTGCCAGTTTTGTTTGTTGGTAACGAAATAATAAATAGCAGTTATATTAAAGTCGAAACTAATGTAACAGTCTCCAGTTAGATGTAAATTTAGATTTTCCGTTTCAAATAACATCCAAGTCTAACGAGATGATGAAATAATGCATTGGGACGAACTCTACCCCCCCATTACAGGTTCTTTGTTTATGAATATTCATGTAAACGCTACACTTGTAGACTTCTGTTTGGTACCAGTTGAAAGTTTCCAATATGTTTAGGTAGAGAAAACCTTCAGAGCGATTATAAGACGTTGCAGCAACGTTATGGATTCGTGGCATCCTTTAAGGGCCATTATGGGATCATGGGATAGTAGTTTATAAATGAGGTTGTTTATACATCCATTTACATGAAATTGCCCAACTCCTATCTGTTCTCTGAAATGACTACTTTTCACAGGTATTTACATAATAAATGTGCTTTCATCCAGACAGTAGATGGTAAGGTGAATACAATATTAAAATTAAACAAGTCTTTACCTGAACATTTTCAAAATATTTGCGGCAGACCATTTTTAAATTGTTGATTGAGATGGTAAATTTGTATGCATATATCGAATTTCGGATTATTATTTTGATACTCGTGTATATAAATGTTTCAAGAGCATATAATCATATGAAATTCGCAATGAGGTGTTCAGGCCGGCGGAGCACGTAATCAAACGTTATTACACACAACGCATATTTAGACTATATAAAGCACTCTCTGCTCTATATTTGTTGTTAATATGTGTTTCTTATTAGTAAGCATATAAAAAATGTGACTTGGTGCCTAGGATATGAAAACTTACACCTATAAAATTGTTACTCTCTCGCGAGACTCTCGCTTTATTTCGAAGATAAATCGAGGTTCTAAAGACTACACCTTTAATCCGTGGATGTTCTAATTGACATGGCTGTCTTGTTTGGCCCATGTACCCTCAAGAGATTCATTTTGGCTAGATGTTCCATAATAACTACTCGTATAAAGCAAACTTTGTTTACTTCTACTCTAGACTGACCGGCAACATCGTAATACGACCATGTTAACAGGCTCGCTAATTAATAACGAAGGAGTCTAGAAACTGTTCTCCGCATCCCTCTTCTACTTGAAAGGAATTTTTTTCCCCACCAGCAAATCGGAACAGTTCCAAATCCCTGGCTTACGTTATCTGAAATGTAAGCTGCCACTCCAAGTTCTGTGTGGTGCTAATTCCGCTTTTTTCAGTCTGATGTGCTTAAAGGGAATACTGTTGAGCAAAGACTCATATAAGGTAAGTTATCAGAACATATCGAGACAGAAATACGAAGTGAAATTATATCCCACAGATATTAAAGCCACAGACTACAACTTCGAAAGAAAGGTCGTTGAAAACAGCTATCTTGAGTA
Organism: Zootermopsis nevadensis; assembly: GCF_000696155.1. The sequence continues at coordinate 643,483 of NW_019060444.1, forward strand.
GAAAACACTGAAACAGTTTGTATATAAAGTAATTGTTACTTCTACTTATCCAGCTTCTATAATTAAGCCTTGTATCGCGTTTCAGATCATAAATACCTCTGAAATTATGAATCCGCCTAGACATTTTCTAGGACTCTTTGGACAAGGTAAAATTTACAGTTTTAAGGCTGCCGAATGCAATGACGTCTTACCTTGTAAGTACTGTTCGTGACAGTAATCTTGAGACTTGCAAGGAATGAAGGAAGTCCGAAGCGTTAAAGGCAGACGCTATCTTTCCTCCTTCACCCCACATTTCTCAAGATTACAGTCGCGAACATTATGTAGTTTACGATGTAACAGCTCGGCGAATGTGTCTGCCTGCATTATAGCGAGCTGTCTCCGGAATATTGGATTGTAAACCTACGTGATGTTGCGTGAGGAACAACTTCTGAATGTCAGTGTAATCCGAAAAGTATACCGTTTCGACCTCCTTCCATGTTATCGAAAGCGGGGATCGGGAGGCTAAATTGTGTCATTAAACATGAATTAATTAATGTAACAGTTATTCAAACTTTCGTTGTCTGTGTGCGCTCTGCAATATTGCAGCTGATCGCTCCATCGCGAAAAGCATTATAACGCTAGTGCCACCATCCTACAGTACGGTGTTCAGTAGGTGAGGAAGCCCGTTTCCATTGTGCCTATTGTATAATATATCCAAAAGCTAATAATTACGTAGTTTGTTTTGTGAAATGAACTTCCGCTAATTACGCAGCTAATATTGTTTCAGCCCTATACGCTCCCACCCTAACACGATGGTATACTCTCTTCATATGCGCCATAGACCTTCTAATTTTTGCTCCAAGTGGGATTGTATTTTACGTTTTCTCTTGGCAGCTGTTTATATTTACACTAAGAATGTGCTCTGTAACACACATACACAATTCTTATATACACGGAACGAAGTCCTTCTCTCTGGAGGATCTAGTAGTTGCTCAGCTACTCAGAAATTTACACGTTTTTATGAACCTGAAGGTTTATTACCGTGGTCACAAGAAGCTACCACTGGACCCTATATTGCAAGCCTGAGGACCTGTGTAACATTTCGTAGTAATTCTTTTATATAGTGAGCCCTCTTAACTTTCCATGACCAGCAAGTTGCTGGAAAGTTCTCCTCCTTTCGTCTCTTCGCGAGTGTTTACTCAATTTCTGCAGCCGTACTCTTTATTTGGAGGCTGCCTATTTCACCCGCAACCTGAGGAATCGACACGCCATGGTGATAAGAAACCCGTAACAACGGAAAATTTTACGCTTTGGTGTAAGCCACAGGTCTATTATTTTTAATGAGAAATAAAACATTATTCCGACATGAATATTGCTGATATTATCTGCAGGAATAATTCTTACATTTGAGTTGCAGTTCTCTATTAAACCAAGTTTTTTTTTGCTTTTTCATGATGTGTATCTTCGTTGTAAAATTATCTTTCAGGTCTTTTTTTCTTTCTTTTGGGTTTCATTTCTATCATTCATCTTTTTTTTTCTTTTGGGTTTCATTTCTATCATTCATAGTTTGAAATCTAGACACTTCATTCGTTCCTTTCAAACATTTTATTCAGCCCTTTGACTGATTCAGAAGTGATTATTACTGCATAGATTCCAATTAAAAAGTTTCTTTTAGCAAAGTGAATTGTAGATAATAAAAAAAGCTGTTGTATGCCCTTTCTTTCTCGTGCAAGCCTGTTAATACTTTTCGCTGCTTTCTAATTAACGTTTAATTAAAACTTGACCATTACCATCACAGAAGGAAGAATAGACTATAGAAGTCAAAAATAAAGAAAGACAATTATTATGCCCCACTGTTCTGTCTTAAGCTTGTTCCCCACATTTATATGGAGTTTTGAACAATACTGCCATCAACATGTTTCGTAAATCGAATTCTTATAAACAATCCTCTGAAATAGAATCTCTTCGCTCTTACTGGATGTTTTCTGAATATTGTCTCTTTCTGGAGAAATACAAATTCTGTTAAAGGGCCTGATTAAAACAGCGAAGTTTATCAGTCAGAGTATGAGTCTCCATCAGGTACCATTTGTTTTTTATGGCAGTAAGTACTTCTGTAATATGGGTCAGTAACTACCAGACTACACGGCGCAACATCTCAGAGGAGTCATCCTCATACTCGTCGTGAGAGCAGGAAATCTCATATTGTACAGACTCTTTAGCAGAACCTATTTGTAAATACAGTCCGCATTGCCAAACGTTCTTTTCAAGAACGGAAAAAGGAAGGCCATTAAAGAACAAAGTAATGTCTATGCCAAGGAATTGCATGTCGCCTATAAAAATCAGGAACTGGAAAATAAGTTTTCTCAAAAGGAATGAGTTAAGTGATTGAATATAAGTATGGAAAATCGTTGTCAACTATTTAGAAGTGTTAGAAAATAGTTCTGTTAACAATTTCTATCCTGTGAAACTAATAAATCTGGCAAATTATTTTAAATATTTACACGATTTTAGAATCTAGTAGGTTCAAAAGAAGGTTACAAGCCACATTCAATATTTTACCGTTCTCATTCAATGGATTGTAGCCTACTGTACAATTTTAAAGATTCTGTTCAAGTATTTTCTGTGCAGTTACTTTTTTTCACTGATATAGAAGAAACTCGATTGTACCCTGGAGCTGGTTGAAAGCGTGCTCCTCTGTTTTTGAAAGTTCAGGCGTAAGTGAATGTACATCGAACGAACGAATGTACAAGATACTTCCCATACCATCATCACCACAGCCTCTTTGACAACAGCAAGGCAAACGACAAGACAACGCCGTCAACATGTCCTGAAGGTATTATTACTCTTCCTTCAAAACTGTCTGTAGTTACTCCATATTTGCAAAACAAGGGCCGGATCTAACTTTCCCCCCAGCTGCTCCATGTATGCTGATGGCTGCTTACGAGATGGAGCTATAGAATAGAGGACCCTGACAAGAGTAGGGCCTAGGAAGAGAAGTCATATTCAAGGCCTAGGCTTTCAGCTTAGCTGAGAGAAAATCAAGATTCAGATTAATGCACACAAAGAAATTTCTGCTCTACATAACCTGTGGACATCTGGTTACCGAAATTTGCAGTGCAACAAAATGTGAAGGTCCGGCAAATAAGTAATTTCACAGAACATTGACAGCAGAATTACAACATGGAATTACACTGTACGAGATTCTGAGAGACCCTCTGTGTAAAATTTCGTAAGATAATGTTTTGATTTTATATCGTGGAGTTTGTTCCCTAACCAAAGTCCAAGCTGGAGAACTACCCCTAGTCGGCTGTCCACGACTTCTTATTTGTAACTACACTTTTTATATCAATTCCTTCTCCGCCATCCGCAACCTTGAAGCGAGCAAACCGTGCATTGGTTACAAGAGAACCAAGGGCATTATCAATCACGATAATCATTCCAGTTTCGTAGAATGCGGGAATTTCTTAACAAGGCGAGCGTACTATTTTTCTCGCAAGAAGACTGTTCTGTGGAGTTAGAGATTTTATTATAAAAAAATCATTTCTATGGCAAGTATAGATGTTTCATTGGAGTGCTCTGAAAACTCCAGCCTCTTAGTAATATATTTAAAGCGTACAGCTGCATAACTCGTTTAAGTTTTAAGAACGAGTTGCATCCAATTAAACTATAATATTAGATTTCTTTTTATTTAAGTTGTTGTTGAAACTAAAAGTATATTGAGTAGTCGGAAACTAGCCGCCTTAGAAATGCGTCTGAGTATCCTGAATGAGAATTTGTGCTACTTTTGTGTTTCGCTACAATACATCATAGTACATTGTAGTAAAAAAACAGTCTTTCTTTTTCACAATAAACAACTATTTAATTGGTAAGAAGACTTTAAATGACCTACAAGCTGAAGTTATGGCGAACAGCGTGTCTGTCTTTGCCTATTATAAAAAGAAAAGGATACTTTTTAAAAGATAAACAACAACTCCAGGAATATTTTCCAGTTTTTGAAGAAGCACACGCAATTAAATATACTTTTGGAAGTTTAACATGTATGCCCAACCTGCTCTTTGAGAACAGAATGATTGTAAATATAAACTAAGCCGATTTAGCAAAGCTCTGAACATTTCAGACTTACTAGACTAATATTTACCAATGCGTTTGAATGAAAGTGAATTATGTAATAACACTGTCTAGAACGTCTAGCCGAGAAAGAAAACTTCTAATAAACATGGTTAGCACTTATACTCTATTGCCTTTCCACAACAGTAAAATGTAATTTTCACGTGAGTCATTCAAAGTGCGCAGAGTAATAAAGCATTTTTTTACTATGGTTAACTTTATACTGACGTTTTATATTTATGATTTTACGTGTTGGTTTTGTTAAATAGAGCTTACACTTCTTGTGTGCTGAATTATAAGCTACTAAATCTGTCTGTCCGTAACTCTTTCTTCTGTCTCTATTTTTAATTAAGCTTATTTGGTCATCTGTTAATATTTTACTGAATTTGGAAAACATGTGAAAAGAGGTGGAATTTACCCTTATTCTGTGATGAAACCTTGCAAATATTTTACCCAGATGTACTGAATTACGTCGACTGTCGTTGATATAGATGTGTAGTACAACGGACTTAACTCGTTGTTATGTCCCATGTACATTGAGTACAAGAGAAACGTGTCTTACAACTGTAAATCATTAAAATTCTCAGCACTTATTTCGTGTAATACGAAAGAAACAAAATCAGGATACTTGATAATTAAAACGCTCATTCGGGCTGAGAACAGCTACTTGGACAAACGGAGTAAAATTTTTGGTCCTGACGGTGACGATTATGAAGATGTCTGCTTCCTGGCTTCTTACCCCGTCCGTGTAATCTGATAGAAGTTTACTGGCATTTCACAGATGCTTACTTCCTCCCTTATCAGCGCGATAAGTCATCTGCCATGATGACGCAGGCAACAAGCACCTCAGAAACAATAAAAGTTTCTCGGGCTATCAGTCGTGTTATTAGGTAACAACTCGCCGAAGTTTTGGATCATACAACTCCGCCAGACTATAATCCAAAATACAGCCATCTTCAATTAAACCAGTGAATATAAAAAAATATCCCTAACCTGGTCCAATTTCGAACCACGAAATCGGAAGCAGGTTACTTCCCATTTCTTATTTGGACGAGCTGTCTGCTATTATTATTCTGGAAGAGACATAAACCCAGACGACGTGAAAGGTAGGCTGTCCGATACACTACCAGGAGTCAGCAGTGCAAGGGACAAACAAGAGAGGGGATGAAACTCCCATTAGCAAGTCACTGTAGCCCAAATTGCCAGAGGTGGCGGTAAACACACACATCTCACTGCTTGTTTTTGTGCGTTACACAGCTGTTACTGTGCCAGTAGTCGTACACCCTCAAGCCATTACCGGGGCATAGTATAGGATGTCACCGCCAAATATTCAGGCTGCAGCAAGCTTATTAGGTTAGGTTAGGTTAGGATAGGTTGGGTTAAGTTAGATTAAGTTAGGTCGCGTTTTGTTAAGTTATGTTGGGTTGGGGCAGAGTTCCAAAAATTTGAAAAATCTCACTGCTTTCCACAATTGTCTAAAAAATTCATAAAACTAAAAATTATCGAAAATTTCGAAATTAATTTTTTTTAAAAATAACAAATTTTCTAAATTGGCAAAATATCTCAAACAATTAAGAATTTTGGGCTGGACAACGGGGTACATTTGCAGTGGTACACGAAGTCCGGATTGGCTCTGAGACCATTCGATTCAAGGGGATATTTATTTTGGGGGGTGGGGGACGTTTGCAGTGTAAAGCTGGCAAAACGTGTGAATCTAGTTTCGAGGTATTCAAAAGTGGAACTCTTCTGTGTGCGCGCTGAAGACATTATTTTTGTGCCAAGGATGGCGAGACTTTTCGGATGATAAGATGAGTTGCCCAGTGTTTCGACTGAGCTCTTAGGACTTCATATCGCTCCAGTGAGATTGAAGAAGAATTACTGCTTCGTGCAATCTGCTTTGTTGCCGGATTTCGGTAACGACTGTAGAAATGGAGTCCCACGGATTAACAACACTGACAGACGCATCAAAATAATTGTCTTAAACTGTGCAGGTTAAGGAAAGCATCCTGAGATCTTTTTAAGTAAACTATTTTTAATTGTTCACTCTAATTTATTGCAGTGCTAGTTTATAATACATTCAGTGAAGCCTTTTCAACTTCTTAGGTTATAATATATCAAATGATGGGATGTTTGTAAACGATGGTTTGGAAGTAAGTTTGAAAGACACGATCGTAGTCCATATTAAGATACTCTTCCGTCATTTACCTTCAGGGACTGAAAAATTGCCAAAGATAGAAATATTTCGGGCCCGATAAAGGAAATCGTGACTTACCGATCACGAATAAAGTGACATAACTATTCGACAGCGATGTTCTGTAAAGAGTCACAGTGAATAGTTGGCTTTCATTATGAAGATAGTGTGAAGTGATTGTAGGAATATGTGTTGTCTGCTGAATTCGAACCCTGGAATTAATGATCGGAGACCGTATTCATCACGATTTCATACTCTTCCATTCTCTATCCACTGAAAAATTTCTTGCAAAACTAAAATTTATTGAACGCTGGTAACCACGTGGATCAATGACAATTTACCCAAGAGATAACAGTATTTTTATTTCAAATATAAGCTTACAGTTTTTCATTTTTCTTCATAGAATACAGAGATTCATGTCCATGCCCTTCGGATCTGTAATAGTTTTCAACTTGTAACGCATTAACCTCAAAATACTATAAAATACACAGCGAGTGTTCAAAAGTAATTCCTTATATTAGAATGTTCTTTAATTTAGGCTGTTACAGATATATTGTAATGTGAAATTGTATTTAGTAAGCATGCATTACGAATTTATCAGAAAAGCAGCCTCTTGTGAACGAGGAGGAGGCCTACTGAGAGGCAGTCATACGAAACTCCCTCTTGGGTGTTTTATTCTACCCGACTCAGTTCTAGAATTGTACATGATTTGTGGTCTCAATTTCCCAGCTTTTAATACATTTTAAGTTTCAAATGCACGTCAGATATCCACTTGTGTACAGCTATTTTATATTTTAATTAAGTAAAGTAGATATTTGTTTGCAATATATTACTTATATCGTATGCAGAGTATTGTACATGATTTTCGATAAGTACAGGACAGTAGTGACAAGACCTAAAAGTCAGGCCTACAGGATGGTTCGGAAGTGTAAAACGCATTCCACTGAATTATTTTTTCCGGCCATGTCTAACCTTTCTTGCAGATTCGAACGCACAGTAGGCTTGCTATTCGTACAAGAAACCTTTCACATGGAAACTTTCTTTTTCTTGATATTTGACAGGTCCTGAATTCGAATCTAGGTCATATTACTGCCTATTATTGAAATCTCTTCCAGTTTACTTGTTACCTACTACCAAGGGCTGGAACCTTATCTTAAAATCTTACAAAAACGCTCGACTATGTCCTTCTACGTCCTTCCCAACTGATCTGTACAAAGGTGCTGATTTTCGATGTTCAAATCAGTCTGCTTTTTACGTGTAGTTGAAGGGTAATTTTGATCACAGAGGCAAGCCAGAGCGTGTGAAAGTACTCAGGTATTTTCCACCGCAAGAAATGAAGACATCAGTTTGGTTTGCAGGGCTTTAGGGTGGATTGATGTACAAGATAACCAGTAATCACATACATACATACGTACATACACACCCTTTTATATTGAGATTCGAAATTCAAATTACAAGGTAGGGCGGTATGAGGTGGATAATGTATAGTGCCTGGAGATTTTTCTTAATGGTTAGGTTTCTGATTATAATCCTACACTGAAAATACAAGCTTGTATGAAATTAAGTTGTATCCACACACAATCTATATGTTAATAAAGGTGTTCATATGCGGCACATTTTGTAGGATTTGGTTTCGAAATCTACAACAAATTATGCCCACGCTAATGGGAATTGGTAGCTTCATGCTTAGAATTTTCTTAAAGTTATTATTTAGTTAGGCCTGTATCTCAACAGAAGTGTCAGGTTAGGGCCCGTTGACAGGATACTCTGAACACCTTGACGAAACTACGTTTTCTATGAAAGCTGCAAATATTTTAACCATCCCAATAATTATCATTTGTGAATGTACCATTGAGTTATCTACGTAAAATAATTTAGTATTTTATTGATCCCTATATAATCCATTAGAGATTATATTTAATACTCGCAGAATTAGTTAAGATTTTAAGTAAGGATAATTCGTTTTGCCATCCTTTTGCTACACATTTGCATCTACAATTTAAAACGCATTAAAAATTAGTCTTAACGATTCTGTGTCAATTTAGAAACGTGCGATTACCGCGGTAGGTCAGTACTTTGCATAGTCAGATTTCAGGTTCCCACGGCGACGTGTATGAATATGCATTTCTTCTGGGATGTTCCGATGGTCGCCCAGAGACATCAAGCAACTCTGAGCTATTGGTAAACTTCTACCACACTGCATGTCTCAACATCCCAGAATACAGAGATCTTAATACTTTACATGTTCGCCCGAAGCGTGAATGGTAGTCTTTGTCTCCTTACGTTGAGTCCTGGCATCTTGGAAGTGTCGTGAACAAAATATCGTGACTGCAACTTATTCTAAACACATCTAATCTAAACCTCATCACATATCTGTTGGGTTCGTTCGATATTTGCCTATATTTTTTTTAATTTTCATATTTTATTGTCATAGAATCAGTTTGGAGAAGATATTTTTAAATTCTCTGGTATAAATTAATTGAATGTAAATATACATATGTTTCCACCATGTTCTCTAGGTCTATATTTATTCATTTTGTGTATCGACTTGTATAGTACGATTGTTAATAAGTGAACATATTTTAAGCAAGTAGTTCATATCGACCGCCTTTTAAAACAACTGTACTTTTCATAATGTTCGTCCATTATTTTTGTTTAATTACCCTTATTATTTATTTCCATACATTTTAAGCATTTTACATGGCTGTCTTCTGATATGTTGAGCAGTGTAGTCTGGTTTAAGGACGCTGCAGAGGCGTTTGCTAACAACATTGTCAGGCATGGAGACAAACGCACATCTGAAAAGTCGGTAAACGCTTACCAGACTACATGACTTAACGTTCCAGAAGACAGTCATCATCATACTATCCGCCCCGAAAACCCAAAATCTCATATTTCAAGCTTTCTTTGCATGTGAGATGTAATTTGCTTTCTCTGCTTCATTTTTGTCACAGGAGTTTAGTACAAGATTAATGTACCTACGAATGGAAAGGATAAAAGCATATACTTCTACCAAAATTAAGATGAAGACCATACGTGGAAGGTGTTTAGGAAATATGTTTAATTTTTTATATGTAAATACTTTACTTATTTACTGTCACTCTCTAAACCAAGTCATATGTAGTATGGATGCAAACTTGACCCTGTAGTCACATGGACACAGAATTATGTTATGACTACATTCCTTACCAAGAGGCTAGAACACCAGTCATAGAACAAAAATAAATTGGAAATATTTATTAAATTTTCAGATTTATCGACTGTTTCACACTATTAAAATCACTTTTCAGTATATTTATCTTATCTTCAGTAATATTTGTCTCCTGTAATTAACGAAAACCAACTTCATTATAACAAGAACCGCGCACACTAGAAGGCAGATTGACTCTCCGACATACTTGAAATCGGCAACGTTTGTCAAGTCCGATTATGTGCAGGAAATGTAGGTTTCTGCGTCGTAAATCGATCCACTGACAGTGCACGAATCATTACAAATCTGACCGTCATGCACAGGAGACCATTTGCATTGTGTTGTATTCAGATTCGATTAAAACGTATTGTTTCTATTGAAGTCTACCTGTTGAAAAATCTTGCCTCTATATCTTCATGGTTGGAAAAACGAAGTATATAATTCATCTCTACCGAGTTTCGATTAAGTTATTTTGAAGCTAATAAATAGATGATTATGTTTACATTGTGATAGCGCCGTGTATACCCGACTCAGCTAATGGTATGTGTATGTTAATTTGGATGACGTTTTGAATTATGGTAACATGATGGCATGTGAGTGATTCCATCGTGACCTGATGACCTTAGGAGATTTCATATGACTAACATCTGGCGATCGTCCGTGTAGGTTCATAGGCCTCCAGGCTGTCCCGCTTTATAATGGTGAACAATTTCTCGCAGAACATGTTTTATTAATGTTTTGTTGTTTACATATTTCATTTGTTCCTGTAGGCTACATTAATTTTGCATTTTAGGACCATAGTCTGTTACCTTATGCAGCATTAAATCCGATTTTCGCTTAGAATTGAAATGGCTGTCTAAGCCACATATTAAAATGTTTTGATTTTTAAGTTTCCTTCTTGGAATTTAACGTATTTTATGAAATTTGGTCGTTTAAAATATGAAAATTCTTTTATATTACTCCGTATGTTTTTAGGTTAGTTAGGGCTAAGATTTTATAAGTCAAAAAGTTATAAAGAGTGGTTTAAGTGCATATTAACTGTAATCAATTAAAATACATTTATACTGCAGTTCATAAAATTGCCTAGCAGTCACACCAAATTGCCCTAAGTCTTTCGTTTGCTATAAAAGGAAAACCTCATTCTCAGGAGTTCGTTTACATATATTTTATTTTTTTACCATACCAAGTATATCAGAATAGATCTGTGTACAGTAGGGATTTGTGTCTTGGAGTCCCTGTTCGAATCTCGGGTCAGAAGAATTTTTCTAGTTAGCTCTGCCCCTCTTTGCGACTATCGAAACAGTGTCTTCACGAGTCCACGATCCGCCTATCAACCGCTTACCTGCTTACAGTTCACAGTCGCCTGGACCAATCTGACATTTTGTTAGGGTATACAGTGATGTATCAAGTAAGCTTTAAATCTATTGACTATAGTAAATTACAAAAGTGTTTGGAAGTTTGTTCAATTTAATAGTTTTAAGGGACACACACTGCATACACGTTCTTTAATATTATTCGCGAATGACATCCTTAAGGTGATCATGGAATTAATCTAATTCTGTGTGTTTGTTGCATTTACAACAGCACAGAAAACTGGAGTCGTTGGCCCATACTTGTACAATATGGAAGGGATAAAGATAATGTTTAATATGTTGGAGAATACGTGTTTTTGTTCCACAAAATAATCTATTCTTTAGTATGTTGTATTACTATGTGATTAAGAATGACATTCAAGAGGTGAGCAGTGCTCAGGAATACAGCGTCACTGACAGCCTTTTAGCTTGTAATCTTGAATCTCAGGATTGGAGACGACTTACTCTATTCCAACTTGCGACATCAAGTGAGTTAAAATGGCACCTCATCTCCAGACCATAGTACAAATAACGAATCTGCTGTTACTTTAAGAAAATAGAAAGGATCTGCTAGTGGTTTTGCTTCACTGCTTCCTTTTCACTGGATATTTTCTGTACTCTTTAGTTCGGAAATGAGACAGAGAATACGGCGAAGTTGTTATTAATTTAACATAATCGATCCCAATTCTATTTGAATACTTGCTGTACGATGAACTGAAATTTTGCATGTAACGTTCCCTGATATTTGCCTTTTTGTTCTCGTTTGTTTCCACAAAGTACGCTGTTTTATGTGGATGACTAAGAACTTAACCGATCCATTACGTAATTAAGTTTCCTAAACTCATTTTTTATTTACTTATATATTTTGAGAGGCAGCATTATATTAATTATAAAGTATCTAACTTAACAGTTTAACTGATGAATATGCCTATGTTTGGAGGGTCAAATACCCTAAATAGTTCTTCAGTTTTCTTTTGTTTGGCATTTCATAATCTACCATGGCGCCCAAGAGGTATTTTTAGTGTTTCTCTGCAGTTACTACGCTAAGGTTGCCTGTACTGCACGACATTTCAGCATGCAATGTAATTATTTACAGCAGACTGTACGTTTTCCCGAGAGCATCTGTCAGAACATCTTCCCTAGATCCTTGACTACCCTAATTATTTCCACCCTTAGCAGCAGACAAGGTTAAATATTCGTTTTGGGCTGTTTCACTGGTTGAAAGAATTTAATCTGAAGGACTTCGGAGTAAAGAGTATTCTCGTAACATGATCTCAGAAATAGTTCTGACGTACGTGCGTTTTATGCTACAATCGGTGCGAAACTAGGTCTGTCCTTGAGAATTAAGTTTGTTAAAATACTCCGCAGAGAATGTCTTGGCGTCAGAGAAAGGAAGTAACGCTGAACTAGAGAAAGTTGCGTTGCTGTTTAACGTAATAAGTGACACTCTCGACCTCGTTTCATTAGAACTTTAATATCATGAACGGTGAAGTAGCAGAAATGTTTAGCACGTGCTGGGAACATATTTTGTTAATGAGACAAAGACAAAAATTGTGGCTCAGATTCTTGGGAAATACTGGAATAAGTTATAGTGTGAAGTACAAAGAAACAGCGATATTTTATAATAAGCATAAATCAAGATTTATCCAACTTATGCAATGCCAATAATACCCTGCCATAGTTCGAGCCATTAGCCACCAGCACCTCACCGCGGAGGTCCGGGTTGGCGCCTTGAGTAGTTCCTATAGTTCTATAGTTAACAAAATGTCAATGCCTCTGGCTTTTCTCCGCGTCTCTCTGTTTCCTCTTGTTATAATAATTCCACCGTTTGGGTTGGACGAAATGGCGTTAGAGGCCCAGATCCGTACAGTCGTACACTATCGCAACAGTGACGATAGTGCTAATAATACATTGAAAACAATGCTGTGTGTAGTCCTTAGCAGTGCAATAAGATCTTTCGGTGAAGGATTTTTGCAGCCCTTTAAAACACTGTAAATTCCATTAATATCTTCATTCGTAACGATACTGTTGACATAATTTTGTATAAGACCTTTCGGATTTCAGAATCACGGAGGCTGAAATTACGTGTTTTTTTTCAGGATTTTTATCTGAAGATTGTAATAACATATGTTTCAGTAAGTAGGGTCTACTGTTTTAGAATAATTACATGTGTGTATATGTGGCCTACAAATACAGAATAATGGAACACCGCATTATAGTGTTTGGTCTCTGCAAAGTCCATTATGAGCTAGTAATAGACTGTCCCAATTGTGGGAAGCTATTCAAGTCATGTTTACAGTCTGTTTCACATTAATTAATAGTTGTCCAGTAAATATGAAGCATTCCAATAACAAATACATTGTTTACTATTACAGTTGCATCTCCCTAAATTTTCTGGACTTTTAAAATAAAAATTTGCTATGTGAAAAGACACACTTGTTTTGTTAAACGCTTTAAATAATAGCCTCGAAACATTGGCCTTCATGTTCGACCACTGTCAGGTACTCATTCATCGACTAATATCACCTTTCTTCTTCTTATACCATTTTATCTCCTACGTGGAGCATAGGGGCCTCCTTTCGGAGGTTTCTGATCTGTTTTTAGACATTTGGTGGGGGATTCTTGGACGAGTAATCAGCCCATTGCAAGCATTTACAGTCTGAATCTGAAGTTTCATTGTGTCATCTACACGTCACTCACTGTTCTTTTCTATTGAGCATTGACACTGAAGCATTGTAATCTCTGCTCGGTGACCGATTATCGTGACTGTGGTGTTTCGCGATTTTCCTCAACCCCACCAGGCTAATACTGGGATAGGATCATAAGACAGATCACGATTGATCACTTCACCGTGCACAGTAATCCCACAGTTGATCGGAACGTAACTTATTCACTGCAACTGAAAAAAATTGTTGTATAGTTAAGCAATCAGTCATCTTGATGGTTGAGTAGTATCGCATTTAGACACTGATTTTTTTACATTTACTTACCTCGAATTATATGAGTTGTGGGAGAACAGCGCGACTAGAAGTAGTTATTTTCGAGCTGTGGACCGCGAAAATCTGTTGTCAGCCAGACACGGTCTTCTGTATACAGGACTCAACTAAATAAATTATTAAATTAATCTGGAATTAATTAATCATTCTGTATCTAACAATTGCGCACGCATTTATGTTTCTGATTTTATTTACTTTGTTTACTTAAATAACTTGTTATAGCTCTGTCTTTTGTTGAAATTATTAATCATTTAATGATTTGATAATTGTGGTTTTGTTGTAAAGTGAAATATACGCGCTCAACTTATCATCATTCTGTTTAGTTCAACGAAGATTAAAATAACTACATTCTTAGGAAACTATAGTAAAGGAAAACTACATTCGCTATCACTGCCAACCAATGCGGAATTACCGGTTATTTTCGCTTCGCAATAAAACACTGGTAAAGTACATGTATTGTTGTGGAGGTTGTTGAATAACATTGGTCTAGGCTACAAAATTTTAGTTATTAAAATCTGGAATATGAAATGATAGATATAAATAATATTCGTGGAACGAATAACATTTGATAAGCTTTCTTCGGTCTGAATAAATATATTTAACTTATTTCGTGAAATTAACGACTTGTATGAGACACTAGGCAGTGCTTCTAATGATGACGAAAATGTCTTTAAAATTTCATTTAGTAATTGGTTGTGTGTATTTGTTATTATTTTCAACCTCAGATATAAAGGAACGTTCTACAACATTGTGGCATTCATAACACGAAAGCAGTGTACAACATTGAGTACTGAAAAGCATGAATAATACAACCTATGAACGTACACAACTTTTGTCCTGAAGCAGAGCACTGAAACAGCGGCTTGTGTAGGGAGAAGATGGTATCTACGAATTAAAATAATGTGATGGATTACAGAGGGGGAGAGAACAATACAGTAGGAACTGAGAGAATTAAAGAAAACTTTGTACACAGCGAAATGCGTCTACACCTCAAAATCTTCAAGTCGCTTTTGCAAAATATCTCAGGTTTCGTTAATAATTTACGTATAAAATGATATGTCTTTGGATTTTGTGATCTGCAGATATTAGGGATGATTTCAGGGGTAGATTTTTATTATTATTACTATATTATTTTTAATATTTACTGTTATCACTGGATTTAATTTATTGTAAACTATATATTAGAGTTTTTAAAGATCCTGTACTGCGCGTCAAGACTTGGAGCCCGATTACGGTACTAAGAAACGTAAGACTTCAGTCGTACAACGGAGGTGGTATAACAATTTTTCTTTATCCAAACATCCCTTTGGCATTTCACTTAAATATTCAGTGAGTTTGTCCTATCTCTCCTGTTATTTTTCCACCCAGACTCAGTTCCCATGTACGAACGTACGTAGATGTATGGAAGCTCGAACATCCAACAAACCCACAGAAGAAGGATACGATTTGATCAAAATATTCTCGTTTTCCTTCCCAAGGGGATTTCCTTGTCGTGAGCATACTTCAGTCGCGTACATGAATATATGCATATCTTCAGTGTAACAGTGACTCCTCTCTGCCATTGAATACAATACAGCGACCGAAAAAGTAATTCATAAAGTTCTGTCACATGTGAAGAACAAGACTAACAATAAGTCTTTTAGCTCTTAGCCGAATGCTTGTTTGTAGACACAGACTGCCCTCCACCTGTATATTTTTATTATTTTGCATATATTATTTATTTTCTGTACGTCTCATTATTTAAACAGACACGTTGCCTTAACATATCTAATATTATTAACATCGTGACAAAAAATATACAAATAAATTGGAACTAAATTACTAAATTTCGAAGAAATATAATTATGTGTATGACTTGATCGCCTAACAGTTGTATATATGAGTATGTTTAAAGATGGTAGAAGAACTTGTAACTCCAGCCTACATTTAATTACATGCATGTTGAGTGGCTAAGTCTAGATATTTTTAGCTTTTTTATGGAACTCTAGGATTCATTATCTTTATGCAACTGAATATGTAAATTCCGTATCCAATACCGACTGCTTTCGTCACTGAGTTTTAGTCACTAAAAGAGTCGAGCGCGCATATGCTGTACATCCGCAGTAGTCAAGGAGAGAAACCGAGTTTTTTAATGACTCTTTATTATGTACAGGAGCACTGACATCTTCAGGATTGTATTTCACTTGCTGATATTTTTACTCTTAATGACTAATTAATAAATGTAAAACTTTTCTTTTTCTAGACTCTTTTAGGTTTCTCTTTCTACATTTAGTCCCTATTTCTATGTTATCTTTGCGTTTTACTGCATTTCTATATGTTTCTTTCTTTTCATTGTTTGACTGTAACACACTTTTATTATTATCAAGTCCTTAAATACATTAATTGAATATTTATTATTAAAATTATTGTTATTCTAGGCTTCTAACAGACATAGGAGCCTTTTATTATTTAATTTACGAACATACATATTCTATCACATGCATTGTATTGTAATGTATTGTATTTTAATATAAGGCATAATAATTTAAACATATAACTTTAAAACACCAACCACTTCGTAAAATTCAACACATAAGACGTGTTATTTGAATTTACTGCATGAACAACGAAGGAAGTAGATAAAATAAGGTATCGGCTAAGAGGCAGAAACCACCAGCACGAAAAATACACACGCAAGCTGATGAATGCAGGTAATGTAGCTGCTGTTTTTATGCACTGACAAACAAGATAAATGGGTGTCGACTGACAAGTAAATGTATGTAATTAGTATTAACAAGTGGAGGGTTATTTGGAGGGAGACTTATTTCAAAATCAATGAAGTTATTATTTTACTCTTTCCGTTCATATGAACTGCCGTAATAATGTGTATGTTTCTAGCATCGACCCAGTGTAATAATAAAATTAATATGTTCGGACTTCAGAAATGTCTGAATTTGTGGAATTATTTTTTTCTTCTTCAAAACAACCTTTATGCGCGAGATGCTAATGAGTCGTAACCCGTAATACATTAAAATTCAAAGTACTGAAATAACAGTAAATTG
>NW_019060444.1:665953-706510 GCF_000696155.1 Zootermopsis nevadensis
AATAATAAAATTATTCGTATCAGTGTCAGTCACAGACGACAGAAAGAATGAAATAATTGTGACTGGAAATGCGATTTGGTCAGTTGAATTATCGATTTAACAAGTGGGCACAGCAGATAATTGTCTTTCAGGAAGATATAGTATAGTGAGATTTCAGGTTCTCCTGTCGGCTATTACAAAGAAGACTGCCTTTTGGGTTGTTACCGATTAGTCTGGTAGAAGTTTATCGACGTTTTAGTGGTGTTTGTGTCCTCCATCGTCGGACCGATTATCGCCCTGATGATGGGAGCAGCCACTGCCTCTGAAAGTCGATAGGCCTCTATCAGACTAGATGACACAACAGCCCAGAATAAAGCCATCTTAGGGTCTGGTATTACTTAGGTCGTTTCCATTATTATCTTAATAATTCGATGTGAAACTTGAACAAATTTTGAAAATACGTTGTAGGTAATAACTTCGTACAGATTATCAGCGCTCTCTGATACGGTTATTAAAATAGCGGAGAAGAACATTTCATTCCATCTTATTTTGTCACTTGTTCTGATTAATGCAAATAGATTTGATTTGGTATGTGCTAGAAGAAACATGACAAGCATGTCTTTAGTTTACTTGCTGCCTGCAGGATTAGTTGTTGGGAACTTTAACGCAGTTTCTTTGATATAATTCTATGTCTCCGTACAACAGATTCTGTGTGTACATATAAAGTATTATAGAACTCAATTTGTAAGTCTATGTAGGTCACGTAGAAAATAGGGAACATTCTTGTGGGCAAATGTTTACCCAGGAGGAAAAAAAAACCCACGAATGTTGCTGGAAAATTTCGTACTTCTCTGCATTCTTGTCTGACCCAATTCTTGTCTACTGAAGAAATTTATCTTGTCTGCAGAAAAGTTGCATATTTCTACAGTGTGCTATTTTACACTGTTTATCCAAACATTATCAAACATTATTTTTTCTTCTGTGTATTTTTTAAATGTTTGTAAGAATCTTTCTGGAAACAGATCAGTGCTTCTTTAATTATTATGTTGTTTGGATCTTCTGTCATTTAATGCAAAATTTGCTTTGTAACACTTTTGATTGGTGTACAATATTTTTCTAGAATTATCTTTATTCTTTTTGCTGAATAAACTTTACTATTCTCTCGATACATTTTTTTGTGTCGTCGGGGCTAAGTAATTGTCATTGGTTCACATCCTTTAAATTATACAGATTTCAATTCTTATTTGTTGTGGCTTTTTAAATAACATTTACTAGAAGTATTTACTTTTGGAGTGGTAAATTTTAGGACTCCAATATACTGGCGCTACCAAATTTTAATACCCCTGAACTAGATTATACCGACAATATTTCCGAATACCCTTTGTAAATGTTGATTGAAACATGCGGAATTTTATGCTTGTTGTGGTTCGTGTTTGGTTTCTAAAGGAGACAATAATATTTAGTCGCCAGGTGTTACATGTTAGAATACCTGGTGTCAGGTAGTTAGCAAAATATTAACAAATATATTACTAATTTTTTGTCGCATGTATTCAGCAGTTATATTAATTTTCTTGAATTTAGCCCTTCGCCTATCAGAGTATTTCTCTGAAAAACCGCAATTCTTTTTGACAGAGCGTGTGTTCCTACACCAGGTGAATAAAATTACTGATATATCAGTATGTGATATGAGGAGTTATCTGAAAACGTTAAGATTAGGTTGTTCAAAAGTATGAATTTATCTCTTATTTTGTATAGGTGTAAAACGTGGTCTCTCGTAACAAAGTAGTATGATTGTGGAGACTATTTAGACCTAAGAGTGATGAAATGGCTAGAAGCTGGAGAAAATTATATACTGAAGAGGGCCATTATTTCTGCTCTATATTATATGATATTAGGATGATCAAATCAAAGGATGAGATAAAGAAACCACGTTC
Source organism: Zootermopsis nevadensis (assembly GCF_000696155.1). Next base: position 667,867 of record NW_019060444.1, read on the forward strand.
ACCGGGAATCGATCTCATAATAACTGCGCTCCTTGATAATGTAATCTCCTTTTTTTAAACTAACAACTTTGGTCTTGGCACCGTTCTTATATCGTGCCTAGTTTCGGAGATACACTAACCGCCCTTCCCGGGAATCGAAATTAGGATATTTTTTTTTTGGATTTTTGACCCTCGTATGTTCTCTTCCTAATCTCAAGGAATAAGGATACAATGTTTGGTGCAAATCGGTTTACCTCTTCTCGATGTGTAAGCAAACATACTTACAAACATATGTATAAGAAATTTTAACTTTGTATAATATGTATACATACAGACACACATATATACATATTGAATTTTAGTTCCAATATTTTATGTGGGTTTTCATATGTGTTAAAATATAAGACGCGTAGTGCATATGCCAGTAAAGATCCTTGTTCAGGATACTTATAACTCATTATTATTCGGTGGGCTTCAATGTCATTCTTGAGGAAGGTGGTAGGCTGCAGTATAGGACACATGTGGGAGAAACCAGTTATGTTTTCTGCAGAGATAACCGCTGCTCCATTTACTATGATTAGAATGCAGCACTCAATAAGATTACTTTACACACATCTGGAGCTTAGCAACCAAATGAAACCTCATACATTACATTTCATACTATTTATCATGACAGCAAGAATATACACTTATATGTGTCGTAGGATAATTTATTTAGTAAGAAATCCGATATAAATTTGCATTTATATACTTTTTTAAATTGATGTAAAATAGTCCTAGCTGCGATTGTGCAGTTCAGGATAAACCACCACTTCGATGTTGAGCCGCAGTGGAGGGCAGAATTATGTGACCTGTGAAGTTTCTTTAATCGAAATTTAAACCCACCATTCTATTAATTTATACCAATATTAAAATTTTGCTCTGACGTGTATCTGAATTATTTTGATTTTGATTGTGAGATGATAATTACATACATGCATATATACACACATTTTTACATACCTCCATACTTAATACATAATTGTCACGTATTTTCTGTAAAACGTAAAATGTTATTTCACAGTGTTATTGTTACGTGACACGAATGGACTTCGATTCCTGGAAGCACTAAAGGACGAACTGAATATATTTTTATTTCGTATTGTCACATTTAGCTTGCGTAGATTGTAGCAGAAAGAGAATATTTTGGTCTTGGCCGACGGATCCCATGAATTTTGGTGCACTTTGTGAAACAGAAACGGGGTCTATTCTTACGCACTACGTGTTCCGCCCATCTGTTCCTCCTCGATCTGACCACCCTAATATAAAGAGTACAAATTATGTAACACTCCATTATCTAGTTTTCTCTAGCCTCCTGCCACTTTATTCCTCTTAGGTCCAAATATACCCCCTCCTTAGTACCCTGATCTTAAACACGCTCAGTATGTGCTTCTCACTCATTAATGAGACCAGGATTCACACATATATACAACAACAGTTAAAATTGTGTTTTGTAAACGGTATTTTATTTTTTGCGTTCTCAAATAACACTCAGAAAGTCGAAGGATTCTGAACTGCGTTGTAGCAAGCATTAGAGGAATGTAATGTGCATTCAGTTTCCTTGTGATTGCAATTGTGATCTTCAAATGCCGTTCCCAAACACAAATATACTGAAGATAAAATTTTATGTAGATAAATAATTAGTGACGGAAGCGGAATCAACAGGAATACAAGAAGGTTACGTCTCTGATTGTAACACCGTCTTGAATCGGAATAGGGGATCTAAGACGATCTGATCGCAACGAACAATAACAAAGATGTTTCGGTTGAAAGAGTCATCTCGTACTCTAGCCGTCGGCACGAGTCTAGTCACGTAACTGTGAGCAGAGGGAAATGTAAGAAACATCCGCAAGGCGATCTTGCTTGACCGTGCAAGACACTCGAACCGCAGTGTAAGTAGGCTACAGACCGCTGAAGAAATGATTTGCCCCCCCCCCCCCCATGTCAAAAGTTTTCTTAGTCATATGGACATAGTTTAACGACCGCTACAAACCGAAATATAACTGTGGTCGGGCCTAGACGGATAACAGATACTGTTGCTAAATTACGTCTTTACCAATGTGGGCGAGTCCTGGGTGTGTTTTTACGTCAGGCTCGCGAATAGCATTTACCAGACCAGCTCCCTATTCAGTGACGTACCTCGGAAAGGATAGCGTGACATCATACGCGTATCTGGCATGGTTCAGTGTTGAGAAGTAATATTGTTCTGTTTCTTATGCTCTGTAGTTTCAATTTATCTTCTAAATTCTTGGTTTTATTCTTAAGTGGTGTTTCTGAGTGACATGTACTTTTACTGATCAGGAACTGAAGACGATTAAGGTACTCCTTAGAATATATGGTCTCGTTGTAAATGTAATAAATTATATAGTAAATTTATTTAACACTCGAGAATGCTTAGTGTTAAGTTTTTCGTTATGTTGTGCAGCAACGATCTACAGTGATATAACATTCGGCGGTCTTTTATTTGAACCGAGATATTTTATAGGATATTGTTACGTATGACGCAATTGGAATATTTCATATACTTGATGTTACGTTTAAGAGATCTAGCGTTATTAAACCTTCATAACCTTCTCATTACACAAAATGGAGGCGAGGGATTATTTTCACGCTCTGTCAGATTTACCTCTAGGTGAGCGTGCTAATGGAGAGAATAGTTATAGAAGTCCCGAAATACATTAGAAATTCTCCAGTCTCTTCTTCAAGGCGCTGACAGCTCGTAGGTGCCTTGACGTACTTGGGAATTTTCAGATTTTTAAAACCTTTGTAAAGCGTTTGGCAGGACTCCTTGAAGGAGGGTTTGACCTATTACAAAGCCTTTACCCACACAGGATAGCAAGCACAGCGTAGATAAATGCTGAAAGCATCCATGCCTCCAATGGGATTCGATCCCATGATCCCACTGTTACAGTGGTCATATCCCAAGCTTGGACTCTCGTTTTACACACGTCACTGATTAAACTGTATTATTTAAAGTCATATTTGTCTGAAGAATTCCTTGCTTCCTCTGCTGTGGTCTGTAATTCAAGCACATCGGTCCGTTCAAAGAATGTGCCCAGTTTTAGGGGGTACTGACTGCGTTGCATCTATTAATACAATAATTGCTGAGTCAGCAGTCCACCTCTTCTACCCCAATGTTAACCTCATTGGCGTTTCAATTCCTTCCCCTTCCTGTACCCCACCCACTCACTCACGCATTCACTCACGAAATAAATGAAGGCAGCTGCAGCTTTACGTACAAATTAACTGTACCGTTCTTGCCATGATTACTGCAACACAGCGATATGGAAAACGTGTAAATTGCTTGTTATGCAACCCGACACACCGGTTATGAACTATGAAGTTGCGTTAAGTTGATTGATGATACTGTTAAACAGTAGTTTCGTCCGTGAAATAACAGGCAGTGAATGGTTAGGGGACCAGTTTGCTGGTCTGCTTTCTTTTAAAGTTTTCCATAAATGTTCGTAGTGATTTATATTTATAAATACGTTCAATACGGTAATTGGTATTTCCAATGCCCGAAAGATTCAGACGTAATGTGACCTAATATGACTGAAGAATTCCTTATCAAATTAACCTGATTACTTCTCTCGTATTTGTTAAATTTCTGTTCTGTTGGAGGTGACAGGGTATGAAACCTGGTATGATAATAGTGGAGGTAGAATTACGTCTACACTTGCTAGATGCGTAAAGTGTTTTATTCTCCTTTCTCTACATCACAAGTTATATCCTTTTGTTATTCATGAGCATTAGTGTAAATAAAATGGGATAAAGCCGTGCATTACTCCAAATCGTTTCAAACTTCGGTCCCTCCTTTTACTTTTTCATCAAATGCATCTTTCGCTCTCTCTATCTCTCTGTTCCCCCCTCGCCTCTTGCGTTGGGTTTAATCTCTTTTGTTCTCAGCTCTTTTACCTTCTAGCGGCAGCTAGACTGGTGGGCTTATGGATCCAGGTGCAGACATATGGGAAGGGGGAAGGTGATACCCATCTCTCTTGTGAAATTTAATTTCATTCTGTCATCTACTGCAGCGAGCTACTTGTACCCAGCTGAGCTGCACTGCTCGTGTGTATATAGTCCACACACCCTCACACTCTTCGCGCTTTTGACAAGAATTTATTTCGCGTTGTATTAAATAAATATGATAAATGTAGCCTAAGAATGACATGCTAGGACCAACTGACGTAAATCCCACTGACCGACAGTTCGATGACACATGCGTTCATACAGCCCATGTCTTCTACGCTTTGTTTTCTTAGACTTTTCTTTCATTTATTTGACTTTACGCCTTAAATCCCAGTGGTAACTAGCTGGAACACCTTCTGTACAATCAGTAGCTCTTAATTGTGCTCACAGAATTTATTTATGGGTAATAGATGATTCTCAGTCTGAACGATTATTTTCGTGAGCAGCGTTGATAGATTGGTCTTTGGAACGACTTGCGTGTTCTTTGACGTAAGAATTAAATTGTGCTAATTATATTCATCGCCCTGATGACGGAGGCAGTATGACCTCTGAAACGTTGGTTAACATCGACCAGACTACACAGCGCAACAACCCAGAAGACAGAAATCTTTAATTATATTAGCTTTGGCTTCGAAGGATCAACGCATTAGAGTCTGTATTCTAGTTACCTGAAACAAACGTTTAAGTAACTGTTTACATGGGCTAATTAGGAGGCCTAGCTGTCGAACTGTACTGTTGCTTTTCTTTCCTAATCGGGGGTGTAGAGTTCTAATCCTTGGTCGGGGAATTCTGTAGGCCAGCAGTAATTGCTGCTGCTTTAGATCCAATGAGAAACTTTGTGCAGTAAACTGCATTGATATTTTGATTGTCTGAACAGCGCTTGTGTTTGAGTTTTATCATGATCGTGTTCAGAGTTGTTTTAAATGCCGGTCAGAAAATACAGGATTACGCTAGCGTAATTTCTTGCTTAAGCCCAGTACATCTATCTGTGTTTTCAATAAATGAATGCTGACCTTTTATGTTGTCTCATAAACAGCATAAGATAGGCGGGGCGACAAGCAAGTGCCTCCATCTTAAGATTAAATCATTATTATTTCAACGATTCTAGAGCTACGAAATTATAGCATAGTAGGTCTGTCATAAAGACACGTGGAAATAGTGTATACGCTTCATTCTTTGTAATTGTATAACTTGATTTTTATTTATTCCATGTTTAACAACGTATGAAGTATATCTCACCCTCTTTATGAGACTTCTCGTACACCTTGGTGGCAGCCTACTTAGTATCTGGACACAACCTCTGGTATAACGTCTTATGATGGCAATTGATTAAATATCCAGCGGATGTATTGTATAAATTAAATCATTTAATGCATATGTTCTCAGGACCCTTGTCGCGTTTTTAAGTGCAGAAAGTATCCATGAAATACACACACACACACACAAACAAACAAACACGCGTAAATCCAATTTAACTGAAATACAGCCTGATAAGGTTTTTTAAGCAGACTGGAAGGTAGGTCGTTTGTTGTGGGCGTGGGCAGTCACAATACGAAATTCCATACCCTATTTCCTGTTCTTTACAAACACAGTTTTCCCGCCCGGGATGTTTTATAATTTAACACTTTGGAGCCGAAGGTCATCTAAATAATACTGACTCCGTACTGCAAATAAGAAATAACTCTTCACTACTATAAATATCAACTGGTTAATACTGTCTAGTTAAATAATCGTGGTTTACAGAGAGAATTATAAAAAATATTATTTCTATCTTTCTTTCTCTCACCTTCTTTTACCCGTAGGTGTCGAGGTTTTTATTTATTTGATTGATCTATTTGGACAATGGTAGGACTCCTTGGATGAGTGATCAGCCCGACGCAAGGCCTGTACAATTATACGAATTATAAAATATATTAATTGAACATTTGCTGATTGTTGAGCATGTGGGACGTACCAACGGGCTTTAAGGGGTTAGTCCGACAGTGATATTGGAATAAATCGGAAATAAAAGGCAATAAATAGAAGTCCAACATATATAAATAAATAAATATCTATTCATTCTGTTATACGTTTACCGACTTAATGTAAAACTCGCTGAACTTTTATGTAAGAAGTTCTAGGATAGAAAGTGAGGGAAGGCATTAAATAGTCCGAAATGTTTTGAAATCGGTTTCTGCTTACTTGTTTAAAAATTCCATTCTCCACATGACGCCGTTATGTCATTTTTGTGATCAATACTGGGTCGCGCGTGTAAGGCTACTTTTCACCCAGGTGGGACGAGATCGGTTTACCTATCACCCTCCTTCGTTGCGTTGCATGCATAATGCCAATAAAGCTTGGCATTAGTGTCACGGAGAAGCTGTTTCATTCCCCGCATGCAAAGCCTCTTCTCGTCGATTTGAGATGTCTACCCACAGTAAAATCAAACATTTCAGTTTTTGAAGAAGTGACACAGTATTAGGATATCATTTCGTGCTGGCGTATAGGGATTGCAGAATTTAATATGTACATATTTTTAATTAAAAAGTTAATGAAGGTAAATAATCAGATCCTAGCTCCGGCAGCCTCTGCCCTCGGGTACCAAATTAGGCATGCATCTACTGTATGTACCAGAGACTGGGTAAACCCCCTAGCTTTTCTTCCCTGATGGTGAAAAAGAATAATCCAAATTCCTTGAAGGAAATAAAGCCCCAATTGTCCAGGCAATTCATTATTTATCATGTACTCCTGTTTCGAATAGAGACATGTATGCGAATGGAAGGGTATTTTATAAGAAATACTTTTAATTGTGTTTAAATTCTAAGACATAATAGTATCATAACACTGAGGCATATTTTAAAAGATAAGATTGTAAATGTGTGCGACGAACTAAAAATTTGTTTCCTAAAATGAAGCTTTTGTGTGGTATTATGAATGGTTCGAATTTGAAGTGCGTCACCCCCTTCCTCCTGTTCTTTTGAGACCTAGAAAATGCACAGTTCTGTTTGATCTTCATACCGCCAGACTCATCAGTTTTCGTGCAATTTATAACTTCATTCCAATTCACATTATTTCCTTTCATCGTTCTGTATATTTATTCTGCCTACAGTGATTTCGGATTCTCACTTCCACGTCTTGCAGTCGTGTCTGCTTGTTCCTACGGGCATCTAATTCTCACGTTCATTGTGCATGCTCAAACTGCTCACAAAGTTTTCCTTTCCATCCTTTCTTCGCACTCTTCTTCACCATACAAATCCGTAAAATCTAAAAGAAATTAGTTTGTGTACTTTAATTGTCACAGGCAATATATACGTAGGCATATCTCATTTAAAATTCATAAACATTTTTAAGTGGTCTGGTAATACCAGCTTTATTGGTTGAATCTTGTGTTATTTACCAAGACTGTTTCGGTTACTGATGTATGACGTAATGAAATGAGAGAGTGATTATAAATGGTGGGTAGTGAAGTATTTGTAAGCAGAAGGTTGAAATTATTTGAAGGCACTAATCTAGTGTTTGGCTGGAGATACGAAGGAAAAGTGCTGAAGTTATTGGGCAGCATAGCAAGCAGTTTCATTGTGATTCCATCAGAGCACTTCTAGATAAAAGTTTACAGGGCCGTGCTAGCCTGTCCCTCGAAATTCGATAACACATCTGTACAAATTCACATGTAAATAAAAGTATTAAATCCCATTTCACAGATCAAGGTCTGCATTATTTTCAGTGTTTCTCTTAAGTATATACTATCTTCCTGACGTATAAAGTGATTTGGAAAGTGACTCGAATTCTAACTACTTTGTTTGCGATTTCGCGTCTCCGTGTATGGAATGTAATTATTCTAACGACCAAATTAAAATGTTGCAATATCTCGTGATTTTTGTAATCGTTACTTATAGATGGGACACTTGATTAAGCGTCGTTAGTAACAAGAAGTATCAGGAGTTTTCAAATCGTTTTAAATATCATTCGCACGAAGTCAAAATAAGTAACATAGTTCAAGGTCATACTTTTCAGAGAAATAATCCGAGCTTCATGCATTTTCTTTTCATAATTATTCCTGGCTTCCGTATTTATGGCATTGAATGCACTTAACGTCGGCATATTATATGAAACTGAAACTAGGCTTTTATGTTGTACTTTATTTTAATAATTTTAATTGAACTGGTTTGCATAATGTCTGTTGGTAGGAATCAGATTTTTAAAGTATTTATTTTATTGTAAATGTTCATATTGGTTAGCACGTTATGACGCTTCTGACAAGGCGAACCCAACAGATTTTCAGCTGAAAGGATCTGTTGTCGGAGGGGTACAAGCAATATTCACTTCGATAAATATTGCATTCATTATGTACTACGGCTTTTTAATAGGGCTGGCAGTTACGGGTTTAAATACATGCGTCAGTGCTCAGCCAGTTCGTCGCTCAGGGTCCAGTTCTATTCCGGAAGGATTTCATGGAAGATTATGATGAATTTGAATGGATACGACCATAGTAAAACAGACAGAACATTGTCACAGCCATATTAGGCTACACACAGTTAAAAACGCATAAGACAGTAGTTTAAAAGCCATTACGTGAATTCTGCAGTGCTAAAAGTGAACATGCCGTAGTACTATTGACTTACTAGAAGGGGTGCGTAAGAACCAGATATTTAGCGGAATATTTAGACTTATAATGAAGCAATATTTGTATTTTAAAATGTAATTTTGAGTACACATATTTGTCATAATTATTATTCCAATTTTGTGCTCACTTGACTCTTATTGCACATAGAAATGTTGCTTCAAAGCTGACTGTACTACAGATAACACTGTGCGTAAGAATCATAAATAACTTTCCTTTGCCTTTTTCTTGCTATCCTGTACATAGCTCATGTCACAAAATCTACACAGGACTTGCCGATCCTTCAGATTTTATAAAAGCAGGGAATTTATCAGCTAACTATATATTAAGTTTTGAAGGAAGACCCTGCGTTATCGAGTAGTCTGCGTAGATCATATGTATTTTTCAGTGTAGACTATGTATATTTTTGTTAATTTCAGGGGTCCGAGCTGTAGTTCAAGAGGGCGAGACACCTGGGCGGAACACCTGGCAGGTTCCCAGCTACCACTACGAGAGTCGGTCGGCACACTCAGGTGAGTGTCTGTCATGACTCACAAACTTCACCCTCATTGCAACTGAGTGATGTATTATTTACTTTAATAGTTCAGCCTATGAAATGTTAATGTACACTGCGAAGAAATTTATAGTTAATAACATGATTCCAAGGACTGCGCAAGGATTTACACATCCATAATTTAAATATAGGCAGAGAAAATTTAATAATAATTACAATTCAATAAAAACGGGAACGTGGATTAAACGGAAAAGTGTTTTCGGGAAGTTTCTCCGGTTCTGAAAAAATACAGTGAACACCGACGTAAAATTTACTCAAACAATTGCCAATGAAACGGAAAGGAAAAACATAATTTAACGCAAGATATTCTGCCCTGTTTATTTTTGTGTGCTTTTGTCATGAATTAAGTCGTTTTGCCACTTATGGTGAAAAGTATCGTCATGTGGGAAAAATAATTAAGCCCGGTTGTCGAAATAATATCCGCAGTTCAATTTTTACGGACTTTTTAACCGAGTATCATTGAGCAACAAGTCAAACGCGACACCAATGACCTTACCTCCCTTTACAGTTCACACAGTGCTTTTAAATAGCCTTCATTAAGATGGCAGTCTTCTGGGGTTAGCGCTGTGTAATCTGGCAGAAGTTTACCGACGTTTCAGAGGCCCTGATGGAGGCAGAAAGCACCCCTGAAACGACGGTAAACTTCTACCAGATTACACAGCGCTACAACCCAGAAGACAACCATCGTCATACTCAACGTCGCGAGAACATGAATCCTATGCAGCGTAAATGAATGCTAAACCTAGCGGTACTTCGGTTCTTCCATCTAAAGCGCCTGGTATTAGGTTAACCTCCAAACAAGGATTCACGTTTCGGTAATACGCCATCTGATCAGGTTTGTTATACACCTCATATGAGGTTATAGGTGAGTATGAATTATGTTCTGTTCGGCAGAAGAAACGGAAATAATTTGAGGAAAACCTATTCTACTTTTCCCACAGCAAAAGTCACGTGAACTGGAAGTCGACTTAATCCAGCCATCACAGCGAGAAGCTTTAGCTTTGAAGCAAATAATGTGATGAACATGAATTGTTAAAGCTAATACGTGGGATTAATGGTTATCGTCAAACAGACATAATTATCGCATTTAAATAAGTTAGTAGTGACGCGGGTTCGAGGTAGGTGCTTATCAGTCACAATGTGTTTTTGAGCCGAAAAATCTGCAAGATGAAGTAAACAGTTGAAATTATAGAAATTTTGTGCAGCTTTTAATCTCGTCATGAAACTTGATTACACGTAAAATACATAAAAACACTTTAATACGTGTTACGTTTAACAATACTTATTTAATCATTTTAGTATTATATTTTTGAATGAGATATGATTTGATGCATATGAGTAGCATGTTGCAGTCGGATAATTGTGTTGAAACCAGTCTTACGATGTTACTCGTATTACAGAGTTAGACGGGAGGGACTGAGGGAAACCATGAAAAGTATGTGAATGGGCATAATGACAGCCGAGATTCGGCTGGGTATTTTCGAATAAGGAGGAGGTTCTGTAACCACTGCACCGAGATTGGATAGGGATTCAATCCTTTACATTAAGTCTTATTCCTAACAGCTAGGAAGTCAAGAAATCCGGCTTGTTCAAAATTTGAATTCTGGTCCGTACGTGCGTCTAATGAGGTAGAGTGAAGGCGACTGCCATTTCATTGCTTTGTACCTTGCAAAAGGCTTCTCCCTCCTTCACTTATCGCGGTGGTTTAGTATAGAGTCCTCAGAGGACCTCCAGAGATGACAACGTTTCATCAGCAATCTTGTGTCAAAGACGGGTTTATCCGTCTACCAGCGTGTTTCAAATCCGAAAACAGTGAGAAGATTTCGATGAAATTTGGTACCAGTGGGGCCAGTACTAGAATGTTGCTTGGTGAATTTCATTATTGTCATTGTCTGTTGAATGTAAGTCCTATTTTATGTGAAACTCTTTCATATAATAGTTCGTTGTCAAAGCATTAAAAAGTCATACGTCACGTAACAGCTTCTTGAAGTATGAATCTTTTAGGTTAAAGATTCGATTTGTGTTATGTTATAATTAAACAGGCTACAAGGAAAAGTAATTATGCGTATACAGCGTGTTGTCTGTGATATTAATAACTGCAGTAATAGATCATCTTCATTTTCACCAAATGAACGTCACAGCCAAATATTAGTTGGATATATGTATTTTTAAACAGTATATGTCTCCCAAATTGTAGATGGAGTATGCCAACAAGATTCCACCTATTTTATCTGTGTGCTATGGTCCAAATCAATACAGATGTTGTTTCTGTAATTTCATTCTACATAGTGATTAAACAAAAGACATAAGAGGGAACGTATTTGTTTCTTTATCAATGCAAATGCTATTTCATTTACTAAATACAAAATTGTTGTTGTTTCTCGATTTCTAATGGAAGTTGCAGAGTGAATTTTCTTTTAGTCTATATTGAACTGTTGCTTTGATTGAAGCTCAAATAGAAACGTACTCTTTTATAATAAGCTTATTTCAACTTAGAAAGGAACTGATAATGATGTAAATTAGATGTCTCATTAATGACTGCAGTTTTTTTACGTTTGAAATCTTTTTTCGATGTGGTCTGCATTTAACTAAATATAGGGCGCTTCCAAAGACTAGTCTAAGAACGTTATGAATAGTTTCGCATTAGGTTTGTACTTGCAGTAAATGAACATTATGAACGGTGTTAAAATACGGCCACAATAAATAAAATTTTAAATTACTGGTCAGTTACATTCGTTACCCTACATAATCTGCAATGATATGTGATTGTTGTTCCGATGGGCTGAGATGATGTCTTTGTCGGTCTGGGTCTCTATCCGGCCCTTTTTTCATCTCCTAGATGCGCACGTGAGTACGTAACAGCAGCGGTGGAATGATATTGACAGAGTAATCCGTACAAAATTTAAGAAACATTTCTTCCAGTGCCACTGCGTTCTTCACTGCTAGTACCACGTAGACTGACTTGGGCACGAACCAAGCACGTTTACTAACATAATCACAGTGTAGTCCGTGGCCTTAAAAAGCTCTGAGTAACTTTGATATTCAGGATTGTATCCTGTTGTGTATTACAGCGCATAAAGTTCTATAAAAATAACAATCTTCACAACATTTGTACTAAAATAATTGCTTTACGCATACTTTCTACGACATGTTTCGAAGTAATCAGGCCATTTTAAAGCAAATAATCTTGAATTTAACCGACGTGTTATAGACATGTACTTGTATACACTTGCGTGCGTTAACCATCGTCGTGTTTATTTGTATAATGCAGTTGCGTCAATCAGTGACACTAATTCAGAAACGGGGTTCCGTAATTCAAGAGCATTACATGAGACTGTCGATTTCAGATACAGATTTTTTATTACTTGATTACCGACGTAAGGATTTAATTAGAAAACAGGATCACCATCAATTTGTCTTCGTTAGATAGGGCCTTTGAAACAGTAGGTGACTAGGTCTGTCTGATGTTTATCACGATAATATGACGCTTCTACATGTTACTTCATGAATTCGACAAGCAGGAATTCAAGTTACCGAATTACATTTGAAAAAGTAGGAACTTTGTCCCACTGCTCAGCGACGATGAATAACTGACGCGGTCTGCGCTTGTGCGCACTTGTCGTGTTGTGACTGCACTCAAGGTTACAGCAAGCATCCTATACACTGCAAGGATCCGTCGTCTAGAAAAGAAGTCTGCTTTCGTGATGTATTTAAACTTTCAGAGCTCAACATTTAGAATATTTAAGTTTCTGAAGAGGCCTAAACAACATCTAGAACTTTTTGTTTGCTGTGTGCAACTAGAATTGTATGATGTTACACCGTTCATCATTAGCTCGATAATAATTTATAAAAAAAATAAAAAAGACCGGTTTTGCAGTACTGGATCTCTTGTTAACACTCTTCTGTGGTGGGGGGGTTAACATTTCTACCTGATGGCCGGTTAATCTGAGATTTGCCGTGTTTTCCTTCGCTATAAACTGTGTGGTGGTACCTTAAACATGCCACGATCTGATTCTTCAACATTGTTCCTCATTCTGTCGTTGACACAATATGGGCTTCGTTGCTTCCCATGGAACCAACGCTATCGTTTGTCTCTGTCGCACATGTGTCTGTACCCAGTTAGGTTTTGCGCGCGCGCGCATTGCGTTCTTGCAAGACAGCGGGAGCTACCAGTCTCGCTCGAGATGCGGTGGTAGCCGGGTTAGCATTGGACATGCTCCTCTGTCCGCCTCGTTGGAATTGCTACGTCTTTCTGGAAGGAGTGATCGGCAGGAGTCACAGCGCGTGCGTTGTACAGTTTCCGTAATTTCAGAAGACAGACCAGAAGTTTGGTGAGGATATTAATTTGTCGTTACAAAACTCGTGGCTACCGAACATAAATTATCACATAGCACACATTAAATTCTGTTTTACTGATGTAACTTTTATAATTCTGTGACGTCTACTAAAGGCGAAGTGACATTTTCAGTGGAACAAAATATAAGCTACATACTGAGACGACATCATGTCTTATCTCTTACGGTTCAAATTACATGGCAACACTAGATATTTGCGCATTGTTGCTTTCCTGGAATGCCTCTTTTGATGTGTTGATTGTTGCAAATTTGAAATCTTGAACATTATCCACATTCAGAACTTTTCTTCAGATGTTAATGTCGTTTTAATTATGAACTACCAGAATCATTGTAAAGGACGAAATAAGCGTTTGCAGTTTCTCGCAGTTTCTTCTTGAACGCATACTTGTAATAATATTTGTGATACTAAGTCGCGGTTATACTGACACACTATTCCTTTTCAGTGGCATCCCTCCCTTTCGCCTTTCTGGGTAAAGGACTTTGGTGCTAACAGAAGACAAGACAGGTGACGCCCCAATCGATGTCAACGAGTTCATTAGTTAACCAGTGCAGCAGGTGTGACGTTGTCTGCAAGTCTTTGTGTTGGTGTGATGACTGTTGACAAATTCACACCGAACACCACTGAAGACCGACATGTTATTGAAAAATAAAGTAGTAAAAGTGTTTTTGTACATGCGTGGACGTTATTGATTGTGCAGTAATGACAAGCAGTACTAATACTGAATTGTGTTCAGAAACTAATTTGTTCTTTTGTGGATGGATTACAAGTCGACGATTTTATTAAAGCTTAATGAAAATAATGTGAAATATTTAGAATATTTAAAACTTTAATTACAGCCTTCTTGTGTGTTATGGTGTCAATTGCTTGCGTTCTGCAACTAAAATTTAGAATATTTCATTCGTCAGCTAGATGTATATTGATGTTATATGTAACTTTATTAGCAAGCTTTTAAAGATTTAGTCAATACGTATTTGCGTATTTTACGCTGACAGTAAACGCATTCTTAATTCAAGGAAGTAACGAAGCTTCCATTAAGTTGAAATATGACTTGAAGTTGGATGAAAGTTTAAGTAGATTTAATATAAAGATGAAAGTGCTAGATTTTCGTGTTCAATAATTAAATTTATTGTTATGAGAAGTGAAATTACTATACGTAAAAAGTTTTAGTGCGTGTGAGTGGCTTGGAAGTAAACAAAAACGAAACGACTTAAGAAGGAAGAACGTTTGTTTAACGTCTTTATTTTATGGAAGAAGCCCAAACAATGCCAAATTTGACCTATAGCGGTGGGAAGTCTTCCCGTAGAAGGAAAGACGATCGAGGACTGCGTCAATCAGCAATCATCATAACGACCCTTCTAAGCTTCGTAGGCCCCGCCCATGCACAAGGTAAAGTGGATTGTTTCGCAATATTCATAGTTTTACTTTCGCAAAAATATACACTCGCTTAATGGCACCATTATGTGACTGTCACACACAGCAGTATTTATAAATATCTGCTATGCATTTGGAACCATTTTAATTGTTACCTGACATTGATACTTCTGTAAGGAGACATGTGCAGAAAGTTAACTGCCATTTTATATTTGGATGTGAATAATGTGGCATTAATTTCAGATCCCGCACTCATTCCAAAGCAAATTAGCGTGAACGGGGAATAATGTTTTAGGGTAACATTGTATAAACAGATTCAAGAGAAAATCTATTGGGTTATTGTATGCGTGATTTCATGTGTTAACATAATTTCGTGTTACGTTACAGTTTCGAGTTATTTATTTTTAAGAGCTTTTTTTACCCCCGCCAGAAATCGATTTAGTTCTGAAATCACGAACATTGGATATTACGCGGGTTGTAGAAAGCATATAAGTTGTGATGTCTGTGCAAATAAGCAAAGGTAATTTACATTTTGTAGTTATTAATTTGTCGAGTTTATTTATAAACATGGGTTTACTGAATTGCAAATTGTGATTTCTGTAGCTCAGTGTTCATCCCAAATGTTTTGAGTAATCATTATATCACGGATGTTAAATAGAGAACGGAATTTTAAACCCAAACACATTAATGATGTTTCATTGCTTATTGATTACGCTGGCAGTGATCTGTGAAGAGGCAGGATGGGACTGTGACGTGCTCGTCTCTCGAAACAGAGCTGAATAATTTCCTGACATTCTGGGACCAATCGTAGGCTTGTATTGTCCTTCATAATTAAATTGCATTAAGTAAAGTTGCCAGGAATCACTTCGAAGAAATTTCCTAAATTACGTGGATTAGAGTAATAACATAAAAAGTTTAGACTAAATTAAGTAAAGAGGACGTAAGTTTGAAAAAACAATGAATGCGCATTTATACGTAACTCTATATTTTCTTAAGATTTTTATGGGCGAATTGTTGTTTTCATTATTTATCGTAGTAATCGAAAAGCGTGTTATTAAATAAGAAAAATATAATTACCTCGCTTGTCTCATTCTTAGGATCTCTTGACTTCAGTATCTCTCGCCATAGTAGAGTTCTGTGAACAGAACTATTTTCTCTGATAGTGTGTGATGTGACCTCCGCCGTATTGTAAAGTTCCAGTTGATAATGCAGGGTAGTATTACTCTAATTATTCTCTAATTATTGTTGGTCAATGGACGCCATACGCTAGTATCGCACAGTCGGTTGTATATCCGGTAGTTAAACTGTCACCAACTTCCGCGTCGTCTTTTGTTGGAAAACTGTGGGAAGAATTTTAGCAGCAAGTGTCATGGCGACGAATCTGTGATGTGCTTGCCGTTGATATGCGTGGACATTCGATGTTTATTCTTCTTCGGAAAGTTTGAAAAGGCGCCCGTTATACGATCGCCAGCGTTTACTTGCGGACGCTGTTATATAAGCTTTGCCTTCTAATTCGAAAAATCCAGGTATTGAATTCCGGCAGAAACGTTGTTTTGAACCAAGATGAAATCAGGGAATTTAAATACATAATGGAACTCGAAGTTTCATTGTTATTTTCACAAGAGCTATCCACCTATCCCTAAATTGGACCGGATTACTCCGGTCCATAGCCATAGACTCTAATTCCTTTAGATGCAGTTTAATATTAATCTGTCATCTGTGTCTACGACTTTCGAGTTATCTGTGTAGAGAACATAATAAAGGAAAAATATACTTCTTAGAATATAATGTGAGTAAATTATTGGTCAAATAAAGCTTTGTTGAGACGATAATTTAACAATGAGTGGTTTTAGACTCTGAAGGATTTGAACTAAATTTAATTGTTGAAGCGTAGATGCTGTGATGCTGATGACAGGTCTCGATTTCATCAAGGAATTTCTTATAAAGCTGAACAACTGTCAGTTGCTCAGGTAAGACCTTGCATCACGTAGGTATGAACAAACTTTCGCCCGTAATTTCTTAGTACATTAAATGCAGTGTTTAATAGGAAGCAACAGCGACAGTAGCAAGTAGCGAAGACCCAGAGCACTTTTAGTCGGCGCAGTAGTTTTTGGCCGGTGGAGGAGCTGGCGGACGGGCCTACTCTGTGTAGCTGAGGTGGCACGGTCAGTGTATTTCTTTTGTTTGGGCGTTCAGTCCGATAAGCTCCTCGGTGCAGTCAGCATTATACTATCGCCAAAGAGACTCGCTCCTAGCCTTCCCCTTGAAAATTCCACCGGCCAAAAACTACTGCACCGACTATACAAATTTAGGCTCGTGCTGACTTTGTGGCCGAAGTTTATTTGTGGTTTTCGTCAGCCTGTTCAACTGTTTTATGAAAAACTAAGCTATTAAAATGTACCACGACCGTTTCATCTTCCATTTTCGTTTACTATCGGACTTCACACCTCAGCCTCTTAGCAAATTAATATTTTAAGTTATAGCAGTGGTTTAATTTGCTTGTTTTCTTCGTCTGTCTCTTGAGCGAAATTAAAATTGAAGTAGACCTTTGTAAAGTGTTTACGCTCAAATAAAATTGTGCCTTTAGTGTTTGCATATGACAGAATAAATTTCCGGTGTGTAACAAGGAAAATTATCCTCGGGATTAAAGACGGCTGGACCGTGATGCTGACACCATCTTTTCTGTTTAATAACGTCTGAGATGGTTTGATCATACGCTTTACGGTCACAAAGATTTGTGTTGAATTTAAGAGGAACAATCAAGTTTTACATAGTTTTGTTCCTGTGCACTTCCTACCCGCATTATTCATAGAAACCTCACTAGTGGCTTTTTGAGGGAGGGAATGGGCGAGTGGAGGAAGTCTTGACTATGAATGTCAACTGAAACAAACTATATTTCCACGATCTCCATGTCACTCCCTCCGTGCTTCCGGTATTATAATTGTATTCTTCTTAAATAGGCCACGGCAGTTTCCTTTTTCAACTATGTCAAAATTAAGATCCTCAATTTAAATTAAGAAGTGAATGGACCATAATTATTTGGTTTAAGCCTTTATGTATGGACTTCTAGAAGGATGCATTTTGTTATGTTATTAAACTAGAACATTAGTACCAGAAATTCATATAGGGCTAGTCTGAAAATGGGGTTGCAGCATTTATTATTGTGGACCAAAATTTAAAACGGGCAACAAGTAAAGAAAAACTTTCCGAAACTAAATTTGCATAACGTATTTCACATGTTTTTTTAACCCACACCAATCTAATCTAATTTTATAACTACAACCTTGATAACATTCCAGCATAAACAAACGCGTTTGAGCATGCCATTAGGAGAGTAAGTCAGTGCAAGACGGTACTTACTTGCATGAAATTTCGGTCATTCTGCAAGTTAGAGTACTTCGCTTACACCAGTGATATTCAACCTTTTTTGTTCGCGTACCCCCAGATATAATCTCTCTTCAACTTTGTACCTCCAAAGTTGTTGGTGTATAATTCAGGTCATACATTGTATATAATCTCCCAAATCGAATGTCCTTAATTCCGGTTCTCCTGTGGCTAACCCTAAATCTGGCCCGGATTATTCAGTGTTTATCATAAAATAATATATTTTTTTAAATTTCACGTACCCCCTAAGATGTCTTCGCGTACCCCCGGTGGTATGTGTACCCCAGGTTGAATACCACTGGCTTACACGATACAAAAGTATTTATGATTACAAATTCTCGGTCAGTGGGCAGCATAATTCCATAACATATTCTCTTTATAACCTACTGAGTGTTTAATAAATGGCCCTAGGTTAGCAGCAAGGGCGCTGTTTTCATATACGCGGCAAATACTTTATAATTTAGCACGTACCCATACCCTTAATGCCATAAAAATATGTAATGCCACCTCATTCCTAATTTTCGAGTCATCGTTATCATCATCGAGCTTATAATTGAAGAGTTATTTTTAGTTTTAATCAATTTATCACCACTTACGGAACTATGATATATTTTAATTTGGCCATTTTAATGCACAAATAGCTCCACCATCACGAAAGAAAATACTTTATGATCGTGACTCTGGGAAAACAAATATAATTTGTGATTGTCAATAACTTCTAATTGTCTGTACATATAGAATGTTGCATTTTCTGTATCAGCCGATTGGTAATAAACCCTGTGGTAAAACATTGACAACTAACAAACAAATAAAATAGCTGATAGTTCACTGCACATGGCAGTTTTCCGAGATAATAAAACATATATCACGCACGCAAACCTTTTAATCGATGCCAGAAAAATAGTCGCCTTGTGCAAGTGACTGTAATTTCCGTCGCGAAATAAAAGGAACATTTTAATCGGGCCAGGTTTGCTTACAACGAACAAAAGAACAAAGAACGAGTTTGGACATAGTGCCAAGTATTTAATGTTCTTAACACAAAACATAAGTCTGCATTGTTCCCTACAGACCAAGATATTATACCGATTTCTGCTTATCACACGAAACCAGCTGTAAGGAAAATCAGAATATTCATTGGCCCACCTCACAGATTCACGGTGAAGGTTCATAGCTTCATATTCCGTATGTTGAAACAAGTTAGGAAATCAACGTACAGCGCACCAGTTCTGGCGCATTCACCAGTATTTGACCTTGAACTTTAGGAACGAAAGGGTAATTCACTCGACGGGGGGGGGGGGTTTTCTCACCCACTCACTTCGGCTTGCAAAAACGCTTGTAGGAAATTATGTAAACGCCCTTTAATGTTGTGTGATCGTCACCAATATTGAAACGTGCCAACGAAATTTAGTAAAACACGCCATTATCAAATTTCGTGGAAAGCCGTTCCGCCGTTGAGCGTACTAACTAAAGCGTCTGATTAGATGTGAATTATGGTTAACGTACGTTTATAGCACAGGGTTTTATCAACAGCAAGTAGTAGGCTGTGGGCATTATATAGTATCTGTAAATAGTAAATTAGTTTTATTATGCGTTCTTTCTAAAAATCTCATAAAATGAGAATATAGTGTCGATGTCTTGTTTATCGGTTGGTCCGATAGTACGCGTACTTTACGTCCTAAAGTAGCTGACGGATTTTGATTAAATGTGGTATTTAGTTCCATAGCAATATTTGTCAGGAAATGTAATTTTGATTTGTGTAAGGCAAGTTTCTACTTGTACTGGATGTAAAAATCAGACATGGATTTCCTTATATGCGGAATACTGCGTGAAAAGTAGATCATAATGAGATGAGCAATTTTTATTTTAAATGTTTCTGACGCCGAAAAGAACGAAAGAAAGGGATGACTATATATATCTTGCTTAGTGTACGAATATCTGTAGCGTGATTGTCGTTGCAGTAATTGATTTCTGTATGTAGTTATTTATCGCCAAGTTGGATGAATGCATTTGGAGAATTTAGTTTCTGCAAATAATTTCTGATAAATAATGTTTGTATCATAATGTTGGGAAAATGAGTATGTTTTTTTCGGGAAGCCCATAATATGGATACTCCAACCTGGAGCAGGTCTTAGAGTAAAGCCGATGATATTAGGACGATTAATATTTTGGAGTCTTAGAATCATTTTAAGATGCTAATGGAAATAGCGAGCAACAGTATCAGAATTTGACTGAATATTGTGGAAATCAGAGGCATTTATTTAATAACTCTGATCAGTACACGACTATTTATGCTGTAGTCAGTTCGAGACGGGTTGCCATTCAGCTCAGCTCAGTTAATTTTTCTTTTGTAGATCGAACAACATACCTAACAGGGGTACGAAACAAAATCACATAGCTGTAGTGTATAAATTACTTCAGAAAGCAACGAGACAGGCGAAGTTTGTGGTGTCAGGCGACATTATTTTCCGTGACACTGCATTTGTACGATCCGCTGTGTCCATCAGTTCTGCAGCTAAGGGCACACTGCTGTGATTTCTCTCATTAAAAAGAGATTGCTTTTGTGTTTCCTCTATTTTATTTATTTCTTCCCTCCCCTTTTCTATTTCCCCTTTCTCTACTTATTTTTCTACGTCAGTTATTTCTACTTTCTCTTTCCCACCTTCCTTTGTTTACTGTCCATGTCAAGGCCTCTTTATAATAATAAATTGCCCTACGTAGCAAGAAATCTCTCGTGTGTTTAATGACGCATTACGTAACTTGATAAGTGATTCATCTGGCATGTTATTGTTCTATTCGTTGACAAATGTTTTGTAGGATAGTTAACCAAGAAGGAACGTCTGCAAGTGTAACACACGAAGCTCACACTATAATTAATTAATTAATTAATTTGAACGTTTTGTAGCGAAAGATCTGTCTTATTATTTTCTGTGACTTCTTGCAACTATATACAAATACTAGTAAATTGATGTCGAATTACGGAACACTGTATAAAGTTCTCAGCCAAATATATATTCATTTGTTACATTCTTTAATATATTTATGATTCCCATTCTGAAACAACCGTGATCATTTTCAGGGACTTGGTATTTGTAACAAATGCTGATCACAAATGTTGCAATATCATATGCCTCATTCTGTAGGTTTCTCAGTCTGTTTTAAGAGAGATTTTGTTGTTATATTTCACAGCAACATAAGATCACGATTGACAATTTACAACCGTGAGAAAGTCAAACCCTACATATCCTTCATTATTTTTCTTAAATAACCTGTTTACGTCCCACATCAGAACGCTTATCCTGATTAGGATATTAATAATTTATCCTTTTCTCCAGATTAATTCTGATACAATGCCTTACATGAGTTTGATAGGAAGCATTAGGAATATGTTCCGTTTGTATATTGCGTATATTCATTAAAAACTTTATGTTCATTATTTTTATAATTAGTAAGTAACATCCAATGACGAAAATACAGAATATTTTAGATCTACAAAACATTAAATTATTGACGTAAATGATTGTAAAATTTGTCTCAAATTCTTTTGTCGTTCTTACATTTTATATTGAATGGAAACTAAATTACTTATTCAAATTAACAACCTTCACGTTTGGTTACCAGGCTTACGTTTTACAAATTATTCAAAATACCGATTTTTATCAGCGTCCGTTTAATGGGACCGTGGTTACTGAATGCGGAATGTCAAACGTTTGAATCAATATAACAAACACAATATACTTTTTTCTTTCGTAAAATTTGAGAACAGTACACTCTCCTCTTTAATATATAGTCAATTCAAATTGACAGCAAATACTTCTATGTGATCGTTAAAATGACACAATGGTAGAAACTATATAATTAAATCTTCTTGAATCAACTTTTAGTTGGTTGTAGCCTTCTAGAAAGTATATAAATAACATTATTATCTTTATGTTTTATTACAATTGTAAATATTTTGTTACTTGTTGTCTTCGGGATTACCTGCATAATGTACACGAAAATGCAATGGCACACTGAAATATCAATTATGTAAAAGACTTTGGTCCAAAATTCGGAACAACACGTTACACAATATTATCGATTGACAGCGTCATTCCTTTCATAATTCATCGTGATTGATCGTCTTCGTTAGTTGTAGAGTTTGCTTTGAACATGTTTTTTATTGTAATGGCCGTGAACTTTAACAACTTGATCACAGCATAGATTTTTGTTTCAGTATGTTAAAATAAACGTAAAATTGTAAGTTATGCACACTGCAAAACCAAAACACGTGCTACTGGAACAAAGGATACTGAGGATTATGTTATATCGGACAGGGACGAAGTGATACAAGGCTAGACAACATTAAATACTTAAAGAAATTCATAGGCCAATGTATGCTCTTCAGATTGTAGTTTATCAAATGGCGGAGAATGAGATGAACAGGAAATGTAGCTCGCATGCGAGAGATGAGAAAATAGTACGGCATTTTAATTGACAAATTAAAGGGAGTGGACGTCGCTGAAGATATCAGCTCAGAAAGAGGATGATATTAAAGTGGATCTTATGGACGGTGGGGTAATGCGGACTGGATTCGCCGTAGCAGAAATCATGGCCACGTCATGCTAAAAAAAATTATCTCAGATTTTGGTTCGTACAGTCGAGTTCATAATGTGAGTTACACAAAAATTCTGTTTGTGTTCTAAAATTTTCTTTTATTCACTGAGTATAATACTTTTATTCCAGTGATTCTCTTCGTGAGGTCAAATCAGTTTTCAATGAGTATTGCAGTAGTTATCAGTTTCGTATAATTATGACGTCACTCATCGCCAAGTTGTTTGCCCGTGTCTGTACCTTACAAATATGCCAAGACCGCTTTCTTTCCTATCTTTATCTCTTTAGCATTCACACTTATCCTCCCATTTGATTTGAAAGCAACGTTAACTGAAGCAAAAATGTACGCCGAAGAACGTCCTTATTTGTCATGGAAGTAAAGCGGTAGTCATGAGTGGCGTTCATTAGTTCTCCTGCGATTTCGGTATAGAATCCCGAACCAAATGCAATTAAAATTTGTTGAATAGAGGGAGCATTGTACAGAATGGGTCCATGATGTCTTTCATACAGATTATACGTGACAATGCCGTGGAGTTGAATTTCAACGCGATGAAGCCTTCACACAATTGATGTGACGAAAGGTATAATGCCTCACATTGTACTGGTATTAACGATGTTTCTGTATCTGGCTGTAGCTTAGTCTTCGAGGGGAAGGGGGGGGGTCAAAGAAGCTATACGGGGGGGCACAATAAACAGTTGACCTTCATAAGTATTCAGAACTCTGTTTTTTACGTCATTTTTCGTGTTTCCCATTGCCTCTATTTTGTATGAGTATAACAGTAAAACCTGATCAGTAAAACCTTAACTGGCTTACTTACACATAATGGTTACCTGGTTCGAATCTCGGGTCGGAAGATATTCTATTGATCCAGAAACTTTCTTCTTTCATTGTTTTTGATATCGACTGACTTATTCCGAAAAATCACTTCCACAGAACCTCTCAGCAAACTACTCAAAATCTTTATTCTTAATGTATCGTCTTCTTCATATTTTGTTCAGTAGTGCATAGCCCCTGCAGTTGATACAGAGTGGTTTATATTCTAATGAAACACTTATTTTGGTATTGCATAGAGGAACCTTGAATATGTCGTTATTCGTTCCTGAACATTGGCACTTTTTGAGAGATTTCACAGTCGTGACTCGAAAACAAGCTTATTTTATAGTAGGGTATATTATATGGATATATGATAGAGAAGACGTATTGGAATACACGTGGCATGAAGCCAGATAGTCTTAGGTCTTACGGATATCGAAGGGCTGTCAAGACTCTCCTATTTGTTCCAAAATGTGTGAATGTTATTCGGGTTTAGGCAGCCCTTAATGAAATCATCACATTTCATGCACATCATTATTGCAAGTTTAAACGAAATACAGAAGAGGTTGTAAATTTATTATTTTGGGAAAGTTTATCTTAATTTGTGTTACGAGACGTATCAAAGATATTTGTGTGGATCATTAAGAAATTTGATATGAATGCGGGACGATTACATATGAAGCACCGATTCTTCATTTTGTAATTCTGCATTTAGTACTTGTAACTAGGACAGCATGAATTAAATTGAAACGAAACTCGTTTTAAAATCGAAATTTGTAATTTGGAACAGAAGTTATCCAACATTAAAAATGTGATACGCCTACAAAGGAGTGATAGAGATACGGGATTCAAGGACGATGATTAAAGGATACAGAATTTCATCTCCTGTCGATTGAGTGAACCATGAAAATTACTGATTTAAAGCTTCCCACTATTTTAAACTAATACCTAGAACTTCCGTATTAATTCTGTACCCTCAAAACAGGGTCTATTAAATGAGACGGAAAAATAACAATATTACAGTTCATTAGATAAAACCAGGTTGTCTTCATGAAAACATTTTACCGATTTGATGTTCCATGGACACGAACGGCTTGTTGTTGTGTTGTGTAACATGGACTTGACCTTCATTGTTACTCGACACTTTCTGTCTCTTGAGCCTATAAAATTTGTTACTTTAGACAGAGAGTACATTGAAAGATGTATTAAAATGGTAAATCTTGTACGGGTCTCGCTATAAGTTACTTTTATTGTGTCAGTTACAAGTCATTCGACGGATTCTTTACGTTTCGCCTTCCTTTTGTAATGAATTATATTTTAGAATGATGGCCAAGAAAGTTAATAAATAACATGTAACAAATACACCAATGTATGTACAAATGAAATAATATTTCGTATTTAAATAACGTAGCCATTACTACAAAATTAAAGGAATATAAATTTATTTCCAATCAAAATCTGACATATTTGTCTGGTATGTGGCAGTACGAATAATATTCAAGATGCATTGTGATACATTTATCGTACTGCACTGGGTTCTGAAGGTTTATAAAATCACCAAACTGATCCTTCATTTACAGAAATTAGCTTCGAGCTGTTAATTTGTTGTACCTGTACTGGAATGTAGCTCTTGTTTCTCTACTCAACCGCGACGTTCTAATCGCTTAATATTAACAAACTGTTATTGCATCTATGTAAGTAAGCTTTTATGAGTGTTTACTACGTATATTTTTCTTCCATCAGTTCAGAAGTTTAAAAATATCCACGAAGTTTATTATCCTTTCCTGCAGCGTTAATTTTCCGACTCTCTGAGCACGTTGAATGTTGCATACGAAACCCAACGTGAGAAATGTAATAAACTAATTTGCATCAAAATTTAAGTCGATTTTGAGTGAAAAATTATCATGTAATAATTATCTTGACTGAACTAGTGCGCCAATCAATTAAACCAAGGACAAATATTTGTGGAAATAATCTTTATTTATTCGTATGTGTCTTATAAACGGGCACACGGGACACTTTTGATTTGTTTAACCTTTTACTAATGGGCACGGTTTCTGAATTCAAAAGCCAGGTTTAGATGATAAATCAAAGAACGCGACTGTAAACGTAGGAAATTCAATTCTTTTTCATTTAACAGTATTTAATTGGAAAACTGACGCCAATGTGGGTAGTTACACGTTGCACTGGCTCTAGCTAATACAAAACACTTTCTATCCTATTAAAGGGTAACACAATTCAAGCAGTCGGAACATCCGTGTTACTTACAGTAGATGTAAGTTAGAATCACCCCTGCGTTATTTTTTTCTGTTTTATTTATAGCGTCTCAGTTTGAATGTCAAACGCACGGAGAAACAAACTCCCAATAAATGTAACTATCGTGTCTTGTGTAGTAAGTTAGTCGTCGAGATATTAAACATGACATAGTCAAAACGAACAACAATCATAATTAATATCAGCGCCGTGTATTATATTCTTTAGTTGGAGTTCCTTCAGCTGAAAAAGGAAGGTTGGTTGGTGGATGGGCCATAGCTCTCGGAGGAATGAAATATTTGTTATGAAATGCATGACTCGTGACTAAGTACGGGCTGGAAGATACGAGTTCAGTTTCAGAAAGGGGTTCGAATATTTGTCTTTGCACCACGTTACTAAGACTAACTGTACATCCCACTCAGTCTTCTCTACTCATTTCTCGGGGATAAATTTGCCGGAGCGTGAAGCAGATATTAATGTAGCCTTACATATGTAACTCATATAAAATCTCTTGTAACTTTTAAATAGATAAAATCGATGGAGCGAACTGGATGCATGAAGCTCAGGATAGAGTCCAGTGGCGGGATTTTGTGAACACGGTGATGAACCTTCGAGTTCCGTAAAAAGGGTTATTTTCTCTCACACGCCGAATAACAGTAGAGTTTTCATAGAATATCGTGCTCCACAGAGCGAGTGTATCTTGTTAAATGTTAATCCATAGATAAATATTGCTGTCTTCTGGGATGTTGCGTTTTGATGATGGAGGCAGTAAGCATCTCCGAAATGTAAATCAGTTCCACGAGAATTATTATCACAACATCCAAGAATACAGCCATCTTCATACTCGCCTCCGTGATAACCTTAAATCTTACCATGTCTGATAATGAAGAAATTAACCGCTAGTTTATGTTCATAAATTACACTGATGCTGCACCGCACAATAGATTTTATTTAACTTCAACGCAAGACTTTTACCGAATTCTAGTCACGCGGTCTTTGTGTGCTTTTAGATGGCGATTGTTCCTTGAAGTTGGAGGTCAAATGGTTTACTTTGACCTCTTTGAAGAGGGTAAGTAGCCCTCCCCTCGTAGAATGAGACAATTACCCAGTCAGACTGGTTCAGACCACCGGCATGTAATGTTTTCAGTGCGGGGCGAAAAAGACACGGTCATTCGGGATAATGTTAATATTATGATTCGTTTAACCAACAGGATGGAACAGTGGGTTTTAAAACGTTAAATATGTGACTAGTACTGGCATAACGAGAGTGGAATTTCTTTTATAAAACGTAACACTGTTTTAACTTACTTGAATCAAAACGTAAGCTCTACAGTTTACATTAACAGTTTGTCCATGGATTTTATTCTCCTTGCAATCATTACTTTGACTGAGGCATTGATACTGCATCGACACATACATTTTAAACATTGGCAGTTTTTCACAGAATGGGAGGATAATAAATGGATGTTTCATAAATAATGGACGGATGTGAGATTGATTCGTCTGTCTCTGGATATGGTCCAGTGGCGGATTCATATGAAGATAGTACGGACGTTACTGTCCAATAAACGATGGGTACTATTTGACTGACTGAACAACTATTTTTAGGAAGGACTTGTCTACACAGATGCAGTTGTGTAAATCTAGCTGAAGTTGAGAAATTCACAACGATAAACCTTATAAGTGTTGGTTGTTCCAAATAAAAGTGTAAACGGAGCCCGAATAACTGTGTGTAAGCTCTTACGTTTATGAAAACAACATTAGATTGCATAGGGAGAGACGATAAATGTATTGCGGTACACGTGAAATGAAAAACGTGGAAGATAATGGGTCAGATAAACAATAGCAAGAAAACAGTTTACGTGAACGGTCACAGGAAAATGCATCATCGATTTTACGAAATTTTAAATAATTACACTCACAAATCAGAGAGCAGAAGAAAATAAAAGGACTGTTGAAGAGAATTTTGTGTTAGGTTCAGAACAGGCATCGCGATATTAGAATAGGTAACTAAGGTTTTTGAAATTTCGTGTATTTTCAGCAGTGATGATCAATTAGAAAATATTTAAAATTCTACTTGTGTCATCCATAACTTCGCTCAGTCAGCTACGGAAAATTCACATTTAATTAAGGGTGGCACGAAAAACTAATTTATAACAGGTTAAGAATATTTTAATCTGTTATTGGGTCTAATACGTCAGCATGCAACATGCGTTCTAGCTTCATCTTTCGACTTGATTTGTTATTATTAGCCTGTATTTTACTTAATGAGTACACAGAGATACGTACTCCTAATTCAAACTGAAGTATAAATCCATTTTACGCGCGAAACCAATTTTTATAGAGGTCTGTACATTTTTTAGTCAGTGTTACTTTTTGTCCTGCATAAATAGTGTTTTGTAATCTTTGGAAGCAGAACTAGGTCGCTGTAATTTCGTAATGTGACCTATCTTGCCTATCCTAACTAAATGGACACATTAATTAGTAATTCCAATTAAGTTAATATAGCCGCTCAGTTCTGTAACTATGTAAGCTGCAGACCGTATATTGCAAAGTCCTCCCCACATGTATGCATATACCAATGTCCATCGATTTTGATGTGCTGGCTTATGCACGTACTAAATGTGTTATTAGCCAAACTATGAACTGATGAGGTTACGTTAAATTGATAAAATAACTGGCGCTTAATAATACACAAAATATGTTACACTCAGATGTCTAATTAGGACGAATTAACGAGATTTTTTTTGAGTGAAATTTTGTAATGAATTAATCGGTTGTAGATATTTAAGTGACATTTTCAAATTTATATTACTTAAAACATTTAAAATATTCCATCTTTAATCGTATAACGAGACAGTTATTCTATAGATGAATTCGCTAAATTATTCTCACCGAAGAACATTTTATTTCACTGCTTATGTTGGAGAGTTTATGAACTTGTGCTCATTCCTTCATAGAAGTGCCTGGTAAGCAATTAAATATTGTTATGCCTATTTTTTTTCCATTCTTTCTGATTCATAGCAAGTTTCATTTAAACCTGTCCACTCAGTATTTAGTTGGGACGGACGGACAGAGGCACAGAGAAACGTTACTATAATACTGTCTTCTGAGAACAAAGGAGGCTCGTTAAATATGTGTAATATTAGTCCTATATCTTGTAATGTGCAGTAATGTTTGGTTTGGCTTATTCTCGCGAACATTGTGCCCTTCAGAGATGCCATTATGCTTTGGGCTTCAAAACACGTGGCACATACCACATTCTACAATGTGCTAGTGTGTGCCCCTATTTTCTCGCTGTCTCCAACCTCAGCATCTAGGCCGCTCAGCTATGTCCGAGGTACAGGATGCAGGAGTCACGGGTTTATAAATAACATTGTGTTAGTGACGTATTTTCGCATGAGCAATTTTATTTAAGAACGGAAGTAGAACAAGAATTTAAATATAGCTCTATTTTGGAGATTGTCCCGATTTTAATGACAGTTTCAAGAGTTTCGTAAGCACTTGGGCATTGTACTTATCCATTGGCGTAACAAATTAATCTAAGTGTTACATAACCCATTTCATTCTACTCCCATTGTTCATGCATCGTTGACCTTTTTTGACTATACTTGTTAGCAGCACATGATAAGTGCATGTGAGTTTCTACGTAATGTTCGATAATTTTGAGACGACTTCCTAAATTCTCTGATACTTTTCATGACTTCTCTTATGTTCAAATATTTCTATTGTGTAGGTAGGCCTACTGTGTATTCCATTTCTGAAAAATAGCTTTTTAACATGGTTTTTCTTGCATTAACTTAGCAGTGTTATCACATATAATGTAATGATTTAATTTGATGCCTCTGTATTCGATTCTTTTAAATTATCTGTTGCTGTCAACTTAATAATTTAATTTGATGCCTCTGTATTCGCTTCTTTTAAATTATCTGTTGCTGTCAACGTTTAACTCTTTTCTTTCTTCCCTTTTCTGTATGTTCAATTATTATTTCTGCATAATCTGTAGCAGTGGTACAATACTCAACCACTTACCTACTTACGAAACCAATTGTATCTTATCTGTTTAATCAGCGAATAACATTAAAGTCTCAAATTTCTTAGGTTAGTGCATTTTTATCCTTGTAGTTAATCGGAAGTAACTGTCCGAGGTCTGCTGTATTAAAGGCCATAAATCTAGAGTACAGCTTCTTGAAGTCACTTTTACAACTTTGCAGTCGATTCCTTGTTTAAGCGTCTGTGTTGTTAAGGCATATTGAATTTGCAGTCCCTTGAAGACAGATGGTAAGCATGAAGATTGATTCATTTCCTTATGGTCATTCACTTCAAGATTAGTGACAACACTGAAGAAGTCTTAGGAATATAATTTTTGGTGTGATAAATCGTTGAAAATTCCATTTGCAAATTTGTAAGTTGATTAATATGTAATTTTTTGTGATTGAAATTTTCCTGAGACATGGTAATGTACACCCACATTTTGTTTCTTTATAAATTCTAAAATGTGTGTCATACATACGGATATTTAAATTCTTTGGCATTTTAAACTGGAAACTACTGTGTCCCTTTACAGATGAAACATTCATTTGCTGTCTGCAAAAATTTTGGTGAAGAAGACAGATTTGGTTTTCAAATTTGTGCCTGTAAATGAAAACGTACAAATCTCGGAAAGGAAGAAACTTATATATTATTTGACGACACGCATGAAAATTCTGTCATTTTTGCTTATGTAACGGATTTGGAAGATGAGTGCTATGAAACAGATAACGCCAAGCATCTGTACCAAACACAGACATTATTTATGGCGTTTGCTTCCTTAAGAATTTGAAACTGTTGTGAAATAAAAATGGAAGCGTGTTATTCGCAAAGTTAAAATGTAGTTGGCGGTGCTGGTAACAAAGAATTAAATAATACAGTGTTTAATACCAATTTAAGAACCTTGTTAGACGTCTCAAATAGTTTTTAATGCATTTCACACCACATTGGCTTATGAAATTGCAACATTATTTTCCTTGCCTACTTTGTTACCCTAAGAATTTAATGTAAGTTAGGGTATACCTTCTGTTTAGATTTACGATGCATATTATTTAAAATATTCTCTCTTGTGGATCAAATTAGCGCTAATCTCAGTTTTAGTAATATTAGTATTGTACTAAATTGCCTCCTTAAATCTTTTCAACGCGAGACAGTTTTTATGACTATTTAGATTTTTCTGAAACTTGTACATGTACAATGCATCTCGTAGAACAAATTTTCCAGCATATGTTTTTCTTACCGCCTGTCTGGAATATTTCTGTTTTTTTTATTTCCATAAACAATGAACGCTCGTTTAAACATCTCTACTTTTCATTGCTGTTTTAGTGCGAGCTCTGTTTGTGTTTCTGTGCGCATGTTTCTTCAACAAGATCGATCAATTTCTTCAATCTGTCAAGTCGTATGGTACTCTTTTTATTAACAGTTATTTATTATTACTCTCGCAATGTTTTAGTCCAATTTAAATCGATATTTTAACATTTATTGCACGCATATAGGTTCTGTTTTCATGAGAGTTTCATATACAATGTGAAACGGGCTGTTTTTGACTTTGTTAAAATTATTACTGTTAACTTCTGGCCCTTTTAGCCTATTTCTGGATTGGAAAACTGCGTGTATGTACCTGCTGAGAGACTTTCTTGGTCTTCTTTCGTATTTGTAATTTTAAAATCGTCTTTGGTTCCCAGTTGAGGCACAAACCCAAACTGAGGCTAGTTCATCTACGGTTATTTAGTATGATGGAATATTTTACGATTACATTTCAGAAAAGAAAAGAAAATTGAAAACTTTTCAAGTGAAAAATAATGGGGTGGTATTTGTATTCAGACGTACTTTATTTTTAAAGTTTAACTACATTTCAGTGTATGGTATTCTGTGGGAAATTCGGTCTTCATAACTTAGGACACTTGAAATTGATCCTCATTCGATGTCTCCACATCCTGCTTGGTGAATTTTGATATTGGATTTCACTCTCTATTACTGCGTCTGAGTCCTTGGAAATTTCATTATAATTTTGTCGATTATGTATATTTACAGATTTCGTTATATCGGATGTCATTTTTGTATCGATGCTTTTGTAAATTTTCCTTCACTGATTGTCGTTCTTTTAAGTCGATTTAAAAGGAATCACGATTGTAATGGTGTTACAGTAGTCACTGTAGAGTTTAAACCTCGATATACGACTGTAGTCGGTAATGAACCATTTCAAATTAAGAACGTTTGCAGAATTTAGAATACGTGGTCGGCTGGTCCAGTAACAATGTAATCTAAGAAGATCGCGGATTATTATTATTCCTATCAGGTCTCGTCTGTTGCTTTTGATCAGTGCTGCAACTAGCACCCTATTTGTTTCATGGCATTGATTCTTCTTCCTGTCTGCAAAACCTCCGTCTTTTATAGACACAGCAGAGTTCATTAGCGTCAGCAGCTAATGCCTGTAATAAAAAGGCCACCACCATCACACGACTTATATTTTGATGAGAATATTCAAAAGTCTTTCTTCCCTTAACAGCTCTGCCTTTTTCTTACTTTTATATAAGAGAGAAGCAGTAGACGCTTCTAAACCTCCTTTACGACTTCAATAAAAGGCTATTAATCAATCTCCATCAGGTTTGTTCCTGTAACATAGGTTAGCAGCGTGGTCTTCACTCTTATTATACTTCACGAAGAACCAAGGGAAAAGGGTGAGATTCATGGAAAGGGGCTTGAGAATTAGTTTTGTAAAGAAGAAGAGTAAGGAGTAAAAAATACGAAGCACAGGGAATTTTTAATTAGTTGATAACTAGTTCGGCAGTTTTCCTCGCTCTCTTTCTCTTCCTGACACCAGTGGTACTCTTTGTATGGACCCGCAAGAGTCTTTGCTACTTGGGATCTTTTAAGAGTAGTTTCAGACATTTATGTATATTATAGGCTGTTTATCCTGAATATCCGACAGGTATTTGACTTTCTTTACCAGGTCTGAGTGGGGCAAACGGAACTTTCTGTGTTTCTAAGTAAAGCTTTATGTATACGCAATTAATAAAGAATTCGCTTCGCCATTAGATTTTAGGATCAAGAAAGGCATTTTACAAAAAGAAAATAAGATAAAGTGGAGAGAGAATAACGCCTGCATGTGTAATAATATTCAAATTTTTAAATGTAAATAATCTAAACGAAAAAAAACATTCTGCCTGTATCACTTCATGTAGTAGGATTTAACATTAATTGTTTCGGAAAAAGTGGCTTTTCACAGAGTGAAAAATGAAAATTGTTAAGTGGTATTCTGTATATGAGAACTTTGACCCTTAGCTTTAGTTTACCAAAAATAAATATTTTTTTATGTCTTATCGTATTTATAAAATTGAAACTGTGGTTGTGTTTTTGTATGTATGTTCGCGGATAGCTTTAGAACGGCTACACCGATTTGAACCAAACTTGGCATGCTTTCCCTTAAGAACCGGAAAAGATTTTAGAAAGGACAAAGTACGTACTTAGAAAAAGTGACCATAGATTGAATTCCGGTTGAAGTGGTTTGTGTAGCTTGGAAACTAAGCATGGTAGAAGAACGGCACAAAGAGCAGAAGTCTTTTCTCGACGAAGAGAACACAGAGATTGGAGTCGCAAGTAACAAAATGTCATGGGGTCGAGTCGTGGTAAAGATGTGTGATTATGAATGAAGATGATGATATAAATAACTGATAATTTTTTATGATATTATAGGATACGTAAAATATTATCCGTTGTAATTAAAGAACTATTTTAATATTGTGTAACATCTTTTGGTTTAATTGAAGGTCCACATGGTTGCTATAAGGGTAACAATTCTGAGAGCATAAAAATAAATTGACGTGCTTTTCAGGAATGTTGACACTGTCAAAGTGACCGATTTGAATGTAGACGAATTTAAGTTACGAAATCGGAGTCAGTGTTGATAATCCTCGACAGTACCGCTGAAATATCGTATAAGAAGCGTTTGATGTTCGGTATCTGTAATGCTATCAAGAGCGTGGGCCAACCACAGCAGCACATATGTTTTCAAGCTATTTAGCGTTTCACCGCGATGAGAATTGGACATGGATGTCACTGTCTCTGACAATTAATCATTAAACTTGACAGTTAAACTGCTTTGAAGCTTACCGCTCGATGTATGTGGTGTATGTGTAGGCATTTCTCCGAACAGCCACTTGCGCAAGACAGGTAGTGCTTGGGGTTAATTGTAGGTCGACGACACCTGTAATAATGGTACGATCTGTATGTGAGAAGGACGTAAAACACACATGGAAGAGAATTTCATAATTACGAATAAAAATTGCTTTTTATCAGGGGTCTGTAACAGTAGATAGGATTCCGCTTCCGAAAGACATCGATAATTTTCTCCCGAAGGTCTCTATTCGTATATTGAGCAGTGATTGAAGATAATGACGTGAAAGCATTATTTTAAACTACATAAAATAGTGGTATCTTCACACAATTACTTTAACTTCTATTTTAAATCTAAGATTATATTCAAAGTAAATATTTAACACTTCATACCCGCAAGTGATCTTCCGGGTGGTTGGCTGGAGATTTTTTACGAGGACAAAGCACATAATCATATCAAAGAAAGTAACCATGGTAACCAAAAAGTGGTAGCCTGGAAAATAATAACTTCCCCGCACATAAATACCTATACATATGAGTCTTCATGTAAATTGCCCGTTAGTGTTGTCCGATAAATTTATGATGTTGTTGCAAACGATAGGCTTTTAGACACATTTTTTTTAAACTTTTAGTTGCGAACTCTCCTTAAATCTGGTTAATAGCTAAAACAAATTGCACCATGTAGTCTGGAATATATTGACAGACGTTTCAACGAAATACATTGGTGACCGAAAAAATAAATGCTATAATTTGCTGGAACTTTTATACATTTTCTTGAATTTTCGACCTCGGTTTATTGTTGTGCACAGTGCCCAGCTAGAATAAATATTTATCAGTTGTTTAATATTTTGTGCCAAACCTTACATCTGTTCTCCAGTCCTACCACTTTTGAGTAGTTAGGCCATATATTTTTATTCTAGTTTAATTTCTCCTATTTTTCATATATCTGTCTACATACACTCTTTATTATTTTTTCCCTCAGTCTTTATTCTTTAAGGAATCCGTGCGTGCATGCATGATACCTACTGCTGCTCTCCAGTGATGGATTACAGCTTTTATTTTTCTTTCTGAAGTAAAAATATGAAACAGAATAAAACACGAATAAGATGTAGTAGCAGGAAACGGGAGGTGGAGAAAGGACAGGGATTTTTTATATCTTTTCCATAAAAAGTAGCAGAAGAATTCTGGTCTTAAATAGCACTATCACATAACAGAGTTTATTTTTCTCTTTGTCTGTTATCTTCTGATACGTTTTAAGACTTTAATATTTTCGTTTACAATACTTAGGCTTCCTCGCCAAATACTCGTCACGTATTCATTTGCGCGTTTAAATCATACCACAAAGAACCTAAATAGTATTAAGGTTTAGTGTAAGATTACAGTGAAGTAGAGATATGTCTGCCAATTTTGTTTTGTTCTGTGTGACGTAAATACAGTAGTATGCGTATATTATTATACCTACCTTTCAAATTTAAACGCATATAACGTATAGATTCATGCAACAGAGTCCATATTGAGAAACTAAATAATACGCTCAGCTAGTCGAGAAATTCCCCACACTTTATGGATCTGGAAGGTTCATTACCGCGTTTGCAAGAGCCCGCCACCTGTCCTAATCCTGGGCTAGATGAATCCATTTCACACTGAAATATTTTTTTTTCTATTATCTACTTTAATATTATTCTCCCAACTACACATAGGTTTCCTAGTGGTCTCTTCCCTTCAGGCCCTGCGATCAAACATTTTGCATTCATTCCTCATCGTCCCCGTGTCCGCTTTATGCCCCATCCTTCTCGTCTTCCTTGAGTTGATTTCCTTAATAATATCTGATGAAGAGTACAATTTATGGAGTTCAACATTTTACAGTTTTCTACTCTTGGTCCAGTTCACATTATCCGATTAAAGCCTGGCAGGTAAATGTACGATCTGCTTTAGCAGCTGACAACTTAGTATTTTGCCCAATGTGTGTCTATTGCTTTCATATGATTCTCAGAACAAACAGCTATTATTTTCATAAACGACATTTTCCAAACTATTTCTGTCATGGAGGAGCCTTGCGTTTTATTTGATTTACAAGCCGAATGTTTAGCTATTATTTAGACTTACTTCGGGTTTCAAGCTGCTAAAATTAACGCTGCATGATGAGATTTTTAATCGAAGGCTTGGGTCTGTTTGTATCATTATGTGTAGGCTGTAATCCGAAGCTGAGTTACGTTCGGCGATTTTCCTCAATCACGCCAAAGTTATCCAACGTATCTTAAGTGGGTCACATTCTCGACTTCATTATTCATGGTCTTGTATAATTCAAATTTCGCTCAATATCGACGTGTCTCACGTTCAAGCTGATGGGTCGGTAGCTAAAGTAAACTTAGGTTAGCGCTCATAAACGACTCTTTCTGATAATGAAATTAAAAATTTAATTTCGGGAGCCTTGAATATGAGTCTTACTATCATTGTGTTTTAAACCGTAACCGTTAATGCAATGGGCTTCGAATAATGGAATCTCTCAGATTATTTATTAAGCTTGTAAGAAGCTCGTCGCATTGTTCGAAGGAAGGCCTTCGGTGCATGACGTTTGAGGGTGCCGCAGGCAACATGACAGGTCTCCTGCTTCAGCTCAGTGGTTTTCGATCTATAGCGCGAGTGTCCAATCTACGGCTTTTAACAAGCGGCTTCTGCCACATTATGGGTCTAGTCTCAATCCAAGAGTAAGAAATATTTTGTTCATTCATTATTGAATTTGGTTATTTTGACCATAAACAAACTCATTAAGCAACAACACTAAAATAATTACGCTTTGTTAGTAGCCTGATATGTTATCAACAGAAATGTACTGTTTACTTCAACCTGAAGAATGCAGCTGCATTGTTTACCTAAACGTTTGATAACTATCAACATTCAACGCGGCCGATCCATGAAAAGCAAAATTTCACATTGCAGTAGCTGTTTCTATTTTTAATGAAGTTCTCATGCTTTATAGAATATTTGAAAATATATCATCTCCAAGAAGAGACGTCTAGTATCTACAGAGAACATTTCTAGTAAATCGACAAGAAATTTCTATAAAATATGGTTGTATTTGGCTCTGCTAAATTCAGCAGAATTTATAAATTGTAATAACGAACACTCACGCCTAAACAAAACATTATTATTGTAAGGTTTCAGGTGTATATGTGTGTACAGAATCTCCAAAATATGTATACACACAACCATTACATACATCAGCATTTTGTATATATCTTTGTGTGACGTCTGCATATTAAAGAGGAAAGTTTAAACTTACTTCGGCATTGTAGCAGTAGTTAAGCAATTGAGACCTGTTCATACTTCAGTACGAGGTTACATATGCGTAGTGTTTTTAAATAAGCTAAAATCGATTTTTTACCTGTCCATCCGAATGTGTCTTCACCGTATCCTCGCATCTCATTTTACGCTTCATATAGCGTCTATAAATAGATTTAAAATGATCGTGTAGAAGGCATGGCGTACTTTTACGCTGTTGTTCTAGAATTAGTGAGCGAAAATTTGTTATAGAGCTGAAAAAGATTTTGTACACTCTTTAATATAGCGTGATAAAACGAAAGTAGACTTTTGAAGTAAGATATAACGAGCTTTACGAAGTAAATTTTTAATGTTGATCTCAGTGAGTTCTGTGGCTAGGCAAATAGAAAACTTAAAGGCAAGGTAACACTATAAGAAAATACGACTCATTAATTTTAAAGTTTCTGCAAGAAAGCAAAAGCAAAATAAGAACTATAAATAGATGATAACTGTTCGTATGACCTATTTCAATAATCATTAACCCTGGATCTTGCCAACAGAGTATGTTTAAGGATCCCGGAGGTTCCAAGTTCGGTTCTTGGCTCAGAACAGTTTATTCTGTCTAATTAGGATTTGAGGTTTTCACGGAGGTGAGTCTGAAGATGGCTGTCTTCTGGGTTGCAGTACTGTCTGGTTGAAGTTTACAGACATTTCATATGTCCTTTCTGCCTCCATCATCAGGGCGATAATCCTCATCACCCTCATGGCGGCATAGTCCTTTAGTTTGGCCAGGACAGCTTCCTTCCGTATCATTTCCTGTTACTTATTCACTCATTCATTCGACGCTGTGTAGTCTGAGCTGCTGACAGCGTCGACAAGAACACATATAAGACAACTTTAGATATCCGTAGTACATAAACCACGTTGTTCGCCAAGAAACTGCTTTGATATGTACAAGACAAATACGAACTTTTCCGATCGTAGCTTAAGAAGTGTAAACAAAAGACACGTGACATTTCATTAAATGTGAAATGGACATGTCTCGCGTAGGATGGCGGCGTACATTTTCTTCCGTACATCAATGTATTGATTGCTTGGAAACCTGAACTTCACGTTATTCCACTTGTAAGCTGGAGTAATAACTACACAGTTTTAAAATAACAACTCAAGAAAACTTTTTCACAGTTTCTTTTGAAACAGTTCAGGAAATTCGCACGAGTCTTGCTTTAAATTCAATACAAAATGGATTTGTCTGGTGGGGTACAGTGATGACCGCTTTAATAGAATTTGCAGTTTGGAATCCCACTACTGACACTTGTCTCCAGCGTTCATG
>NW_019060444.1:706564-726760 GCF_000696155.1 Zootermopsis nevadensis
GGTACACGCTGCTTCCATCACTAGGGCGGTGAGCTAATCAATTAATTCTGAGGAATCTAATTACTCTGCATTTAGTTACGGCCGTAACATCTCAGTAGACCATAATGCCAACTAGTTAGTTATGCAGTGTGGGG
The DNA here is from genome assembly GCF_000696155.1 of Zootermopsis nevadensis. The sequence goes on from NW_019060444.1 coordinate 706,699, forward strand.
AATCACTGTATTTTTGAGTTAAGACTGCCACCGTTTGTGCGTCGTAGTTATAGCCCGCAAATTGCAATTTCGGTGTCTGATTCACCTGGCGATTTGTTGCAGTGTGATCAGTGAGCGTATAATCAGATGCTGTGGTAAGCCCATCCATGCGATTGTGTGACGTTTCCTGTAATTCGTTAGCAGCGAATCAAAACTTTCGCGCACATGAGAACACTTGTGCAAGTGTTAGTTTTAATTCTGCTCGCTGTTGCTGCATTTATATTTCGATAATTTTCTAACAGTGTGAGTGATCACACTTTGTGATTTTAAATTAATTTCACCTTGTCATTTGTTTGACAGTCTTCCCTAGTAACTTGGGTCCGAATTTCTGAAATGTCATTTATACCTGCACACTTTTCTATGACGTCAACAGCACCGATTCTTCAACCAAATTGGTAAAGCGGTCGAAACCTGAATCAGACATCAGATAGGAAAATACAGATATGTGGAAATAATATTGGCGAATAACAATAACAACAACTACAACAATTTCAACAATCTAATAAACGAGAGCGTTTGTAGGAATAAAACAGTGAACAACATTAAAATGGATAGGTTAGGTTAGATTATGGATTGGATTTGTCTAACTAAAACAGTGTCCAGTGGCTGAATCATATAAATAGGTTAACCACTCATCGTATTTCATAAGGGAGGGGAATTTATTGACCATCTGAGCGAATGTTATGTTCTTAAGGACTGTTACATTGAGGGGAAAAAACAGCAACAGTATAATACACTTATTTTTTGGCATAACTTTGTTTAAATTTATTTAATGAATTAATGGTTCACATATTCGTTTAAAATACATATGTGCTCTTGGAAGTTTATCTCTAACCGAGTAGCATGCACCAGGCGTTCATATGTGATCGTTGAAGCTCTGTTTCGTCTCATTGAAATAAAACTGGACTGGAACCTAATGGAAGCAGGAAAAGGTGTGAAGGTGAGACTGGATGCTGTAAACGTACAATTAACTAGTACGTTCTGTTGGTTCAGTGTCGCACGGTGTCTGTCCTCTTGTATTAAACGGACTCGGAGTGAAATTTCGTCTTGTATTATTTTTTTATTTTTATGTAGCGATATCGTGATTACAGTTCCTACGTTACTTGCAGTACACAGGCACTGATTGTCCAGCAAGTTTTGAGCATTTTTTTTAAAATTAAAATGAAGATAAAAGCAAAAAATGAATTACTCAACACATATATGTATTTGACGTATTTTACAAAAAAATTCAAACTGATTCTCTAGTAACGTTCTCAATGTACCCTGCGATACTAATGAGCAGCATACACAGCGACGATTAAACAAAGACAGCATGTGTATAATCAGTATGATGCTTTATACGCAGCCTTTTTTATCCGTGACAGTAAAACAGTTGTATTTTACGTGGAGAATGTATTAAAATTCAGCTTAAGTTAGTTAGAACGCTGGCCTTGTAATCCTGGGGTCTCGGGTTCGATTCCCGGCGGTGCTCGAATTTATAACTACTGTTGGGCAAGGCCGTGGTCTAGGCAACACGGAGTTTTCCTCCGGGGGCTTCCCCGGTTTCTCCGTGGCATCCCATTCACACACAGAAGAAGGCAATGGCAAACCACTTCTGGATCATCCGCCAAGAACGTATATGAACAGGTCCCAGTCCGAGAAAAGGATGGAAGGATCCTGGTCATATGGACCTGTCCTCAGACAGAAAACTAAATAAATAAAAATAAACATACAACAATATTGACATGAAATGCCACCAATATAGCTGTTATTACAATGATGAACGTCTAAAACACTGTCACTTCAACTACAAAACACACATCATCAGGCTGGTACAGAAACATAACACAGTGAAACTACTACTGAATTACTGTTGTATCTTAAATGAGGCACATTGTCCATAGTGAAATTGTATGGATGCGTGTGACATAGTTGGGCTATTTTAAATTAGGGTAGTGTGAATAAATTTAATGCAAAGTGTAGAGGCTGTACGTTTAGTTTGCGGAAGTACTAGAAGGATTTTAATGAAATATCGTATTTGGGACGCATAGGTGGCATTTCTATGAAGAACTGAAGCTAGGTGGACACCGATCAGTTATAACCACTACTTACATGACTGTCAAGTACAGCTTTGCAGCGTGTATCGTAAATGTTTCATCATAAAAATGCGCGCAACATGAAACATAGGTTTCTTTACTTTATACAGATTTGTGTAAAACTCTTTATTAAAGGCTTACAGTTAACAGGACTATTTAACTTAATATCAAGAAAATAAATCCTGACCCAGCAGAGTGGTAGGTTTATATATACTGCGACTAACTTTACAAAAATGTAAGACAAGTTATTGGGCAACAGGCGAAAATCGTGGAGAGTAATTTGCGCAACATATTAAAAGTCCACGCGTAATTCATTACTACTTGATAGAATTTCACGTTGTCGCGCTTGTGAAGTTTCGCTTGCAGCTGTCTGTGTTGAAAATCGCGACTGACGACCGCATTTGAGCCGAATTTAAACCGATTAGGCCAAACAGAAACACAGGTCGTATATTTGATTGGGATGGATTCAAAGCTTGTATACTAGTACAGCGTGAAGAAAACTGTGGAGATACTGGTTGGCTTAATGTACTTATGAGCAATTAATCTGATTACTTTGTTGATTGTGAATTAAATTCAGCTTACCTGTCGGACCTAAATACTACACATTCCATTTATATTTAATTCTTTATGGCTGCAGATAAAATAAAATTCTCTCTGTTGTGTGACTTCGTATCTTACGGTTTATCACATTTAATGTAATTCATTCTTTGTTGGACTGTGGTGATAGAACGATGAAAAGCTGAAGTGACTTTTCTTTGAATTAGGGTGTTCTAAATGAAAATAATGTATTATGTCTTTAAAGTTTCTTTATATCATTTCCTAAAATCAGACAATTTCAGGAAATCGGTAAAGTTTCACAGAAAAGGCACTTTGAGGTCTATACGCCATTATGTTCATATGGTTCATATGCCTTTTTTTCGATTGATAAGTAACAGTGTAAAGTAAAGTAAAGTTTGTCCCACTATACGCCATGTAGGCGTTTGGGGTGAGTGGAGGTATAGCTCCTCTCTTCCTTGACCTCGGCACTAGATGGGGGTGAGTGGTCAGCATCACGCCCCGGCCGGCTTTACCCCCGGGAAAGGACCCCGGTACCCATTGTAGAGGAGGCTGGGTGGGCCCCAGAGCCGGTCTGGACGCAGAGGCTAGAGGAAAAATCCTCTGCCCCAGTCGGGGATCGAACCCCGGTCGTCCAGCCCGTAGCTAGTCACTATACTGACTGAGCTATCCCGGCTCATAGTAACAGTGTATTTTAGCCATGTACGTTTGCACTTACACATCTACACAAGCCCTGCGATAACTGCGCTGATGATTTGGCGATTTAACGAATTATTGTATATTTTATACCTTATACTTTATTCGTGTACAACTTTATCAAAATATGTATTAGATGCGGAGAGAGATGTAACGTTATTTTAAAAACGTGGCTAACTTGCTGTGATATTCAACCTACCTTTTGCCTCTTCACAGAGGTAGAACAAAACGCTTATCAGTAATGAAATTTAGGTATTACAGACAATTTTTGAGTTTTAGTTATTAATGGAATAATTTTCTGAAAATCAGGAAATAATTTATGCAAAACATATTGTTTGATAAATACAGTACCCGTGCATATCCTAATGCAATCCAAACCGATTTATTCACACAAATAAGCGATACGAAATTATTGTACATGAAGACTACTTCTGATTCCTGAGTGTGTGATGTGAACACACTTCAAGCTAAGCTTCAGGTGAAGGCGAAAGATTGAAGAGGCCGGGGTTCAACTTTGAACTGTAGCGCCAAGAAAGAAGAAGATGTGAATACGCTTTCATTGTTCACCATTGCTCTGATTTTTGACTGCTCAGGGTAGACTGAGTAACATGAAGTCTGTTGGTCATTTTGCAGTGAAACATATTCATTCTCAGTGGAATTCGTTTCGACAGTTATAAGCACATTTTCGATCTTTCTAGTTATTACTTTTAATCCTCGTAATCTATCAACATTCAGTTAGCTCTGAGTCGTCAGAGAGACAGATCAAATTAAGGAAAACACGTTCTGTAATCCTGTAAGGCAGGAAATGCAGTCTAGGTGGACACTGTGGGGAATTTGACTTGAAGAGGGAAACTTTTATGTATTCCTGAGGGAAATTATCAAACTGACAATAAACGTGGGTTGATTCTGGCCTCAGTTGCTAAGCAGACCGCAAGTAAGCAAGTACTGGTGAAAGTTACGTTTGTTGGCAGTGAAATGAAATGAAATGAAACAGTTACTATAGGGCGATGGGCACAGACACATTTAAATGCTTCATTAAACGAATCCCATAAAGATAGTTATTCTGGAGTATCAGCTCCGTTAATGCTACTGATTGAATGACATTATAAAAACGCTAACTAATCTTCGAGTTTCATAAAATGCTGGGAATCTCTCGGCTTTAGAATGACTACTGGCTTCCAGACAAATAAGGAATATTCCATGAAGTGACAGAAAAGTTTTAAAGATCATAAGAGATTGTGTATAAAACTCGTAAAGAATTGACTGTGCTTCATTAAATGCTATTATGGGCGTCTTTAGTAACCTTCGTTTCACGTAGTGTGTCGTAGTGATTGTAAGAAATTTTGAGGTGAAATAAACACATTCACTATGAGTGAAAGTTCCTTGAAATATTCCTTCTTTTTTTATATCTGCAATATTCACGACTACTATTACTACGGGTATGATTATGTTATCATAACTAAGTCCGTGTTATGTTATATCCTGCATGTGGGTGTAAGATTTTAAATAAATGTAGTTCAAGAACGTCTTGAAAAGAAATGTGTCAGAAACTGTTTGTAGTCAAAACGTGTTCGACACTCCTGTAACAAGGCGGCCATCTTTAAAAATCCGCATACGAACAAACGAGCAGTGTCATGGTGAATGACGTGGTGACGCCAATTACAGAAAACACTACTTTTTCTTTGTACATATTTCTTGGAAATAATAAAGTGAACATGTCGCTTCTGTATTTATGGACCCAACTGGTTATTGGTGTAGACAATGATAGATTGAAAGTTCCATTCATAAGCAAGTTTTCCATGGTACATCGTTTCGTCGGTCCTTAATGCATGCGCATGTAACCATATATCTCGAGACAGGCGACGTCATGAAGAATGCCCCAGCACAAAATCACTGTCTCAGCTACTTCAGTTACAACTTGTCTCCAACAGTTTCTGGAATCCATATTCTTGCCTTTAACCGCCATAAACTTCTCTCGTCTCTTCTAAGTTAGTGCTCAATGTTAAGTAAAATACGTCAACATTTTCTGGTTGTGGAAGGGTTCTTAAACCACCATTAAAACATTCCCGACACATATGTAACGGTTAACGTTACTGTATTTTTCTCGGGTGCAAATGGTACCTTTGTCGGTTTTCTTTTTTGAAAAAAGTTCTGCCGTTTATGATCCTCAGAAGAGTATCCACAGAGAGTCTTTTGTTGTTCCATCGAAAGCAATGGTTGGTACGGAAAGCAGTACGTTTAGATGACTAGTGCACCAACAACTATACTAGCAGACCAGTTTGTTTGTATAATTACAAATATTTATTTGCAGACGTAAATGAAGCCAACTATCGAAACGTCGTGTATGTCAACTGCATCTCAGGCACTATGCAACATAACATTTTTTGTGTAAGGTAAAATTGAAGGACCTGTGTAGGAAGCAATCGTGAAATATATGAAGATATTACCCCAGTATTCGACTGTGAAGGCTGAGTTAAGCCACAAAGAGTTTCGGTCACGTTAGCTCACGCTCCGACCTAGACCCGAACTCGCTTCCTCTCCACTGCAAGTCACGTACGCTACCTGTGATCCAACATGCTGGGATATTCACCTTCAAAGCAATAATTCAGTTCGTTTAGACAACTTCCTGGAGCTGGATACACCTGTTTAGTGACACAGCAGTTGAACGATTTCATTGTTTATTTTAACCCCCTTGCCTTTCTGTGTGCAATGTCGTCAGTGTATCATATGACATATTACTTAATGTTTGATTCAAATTGCTGTTTCATGTTCATGTTGTTAATTTCTGATTCGGATTTCATTTTTGTTGTGTAATATAACACGCCCTCAATGAGTCTGTTTTCGTGTCCGCAAACCATCATTACGAAATAACATCTGATACATACTGCACTATATGTATTTATTTATTTATTTATTTATGAGTTCGTGTCATCCTTGTTATCTCATGGTTGTTCAAATTTATATTAACTTCTCATGTTTTGATTTCAATCAACTTATATTGTACTGTATCCAGAAATAAAAGTCCATTAGGTTTGGTTTAATTCGTTAAAACAGACAATTATTTTCCTAAGTTTAAATTCAGATGTCAGATATTCCATTAGAATAAAAATTATGATTGAGATTAAACTAAAAAATTAAATTCATCCAGTTATAGGCGTTTGTTTTCCACCAGAGTATACGGAAGTATGTGAAGTGGCTATGAGGTTTGAGCGTGGTGATTTTTATCACTCGTGTGGTCACGGAGGACAACGTGTTTTAATGACGAATGTGGTTGAAAGACATATTCAAACTCTTATTCTGTGGATGTTCGAAGTTGCTCACCTTCTGGTAAATTTATGAGTCGTCGTTTGGACATATGTTAGATTGATCGTGTCGGTCTCGAGTGGTAAACATCCCGAATCCGTATTCGGGAGGTTCCGGTTCATATCCGGCCCCTGAAACTAGCTTTTCTTACTGAGGGTTTGCGTTTGTTTTTATTCGCCACTTCCTTCACCTAGGCTAGGACCGCTCCCTTTCACATTTTTCCAGTTCGCTATTTATCAGTAAACCTGTCATTCGACGCTATGTAGTTCTAGCCGCTGAAAAAGCATCGTTAAATGAAATACATCCAAATAAAATTTATGGGCCAGAGTCGTTCTATCAAGTTGTTATTCCGAAAATAAGTCTGCATTTGTTTTTCCGCCATCCAACATTCTGCCTGTCGGTAATTCAGTTCGAGCCTCTGTCAGACAGTGTTTTGGCGGAGAGGAGTTTCGATGAATTCAGGCATCCGTCTTTTGTGAAGCTACCCATCCATCCAGTCAGTGTATTAGGCGGTTAGTCTACCATTTGCACTGTCAACTCTCACTGGCTCGCTGTGCATCTGTCAGTCATTCATTAAGTCAGTGCATTTGCCCCTCTGTCTCTCTGTAGTATTTCAAAGCTTTATGCATGCGTATTTTATTAGGGAATATCACGGTGACTTGTACTCGGCAGAAACTTTCTTTTACACACAATAATCACGCATTTATATTAATAAAGCGTTTAAATCATCTTACTTCTCACTTGGAATATTCCCTTAAGGTTTTGCCTGCATTTAGCTGCAGTGTGGGTTTCTGTAATGAGATTCATGCCTACACATAGTTTCTTCGCGAGCTTCCAGCCCTTGTGTGTCGGTGGTCATTAAGCCTAGGTTTTAATACGTCCTGCCAGAACACGTTTTAGCCAAAACAAAATTTAGCAGAGTGGTTTTAGGTGTACGTGTAAACACTTTAAATATTTTTTGTTAAATTATAACAAAATACTTATTAATTATAAGTGTATAAACAGAGCTAATCTAATTAATTATCTATTTTATTCTATCTATCATGTAAATAAAATCATTGTCGTCAGTTAACGACAAAGTATTACGAAATTATTCAGCTTTAGTACGTAAAATGCAGTTCATATGCGGATAGAGATACTTATGTGTGATCGTATTATGTTCGGTTCCCATTGTTTCTTATAATTTTAATAGGTCTTTTTTATTCGACAGCGTCTCTATTAATTTCCTGGCCAGAAACCAAATATCTGAATCCTAAGGCGTCGAATCTGCACTACCTTCTTTCATTTACAAGCGTTTAGAATGCGGAAATCATTCTGCCTAGTCTTTCGTACGTAGTGAGCAACTTTCAGAAATCGTGAGCCGAATTATTATGTTTCTGGTAGTTTGTGTAACTTTCTGAAAATGAAACGTTTAGATTAATGTTAAAAGGATAAAACGTAATGCTACCAGTGGGCTAGTTTACGTATTTATGATTGTGTGTTACTGTACGTATAGGTAAAACTATTTTTGTTTGCCCATAGCGTACAATCCTATTTATTGATATTTGTAACTAGTGAAAATGAAGTACTTGTAATTTTGTTTATATAATACATTTACGTTAGTGTATTTCGTTCTCAGCATTATAACTTCCATTTGACCAGTGCTCGTATATATCAAAAGAGAAATTACTTAATCTTATGCGACATAAAATGTAGACAAGCGAATTACCAAGGTTTGATGTGTAAAAATGGGCAACTATTTTGACAGCAAAACTTCCTCTGTGCATATCAACATATCACACAGTAGGGAATCTGTGTATCATATTTTCATCATTTCCATAATCACCATCTGCCATCCTAAACTGCTTCATAAAATATTTCGTAGTGGTTGGCTTAAAATAGCACACGCTTCTAACAAACCAACTCCATGTGTGTAAATCCATAACACAGCGAAGTCATGCTAGACTGCAAACGATTATAATTCGTACGCTGCGGCTGAATGCGGGAATTCACGAAAGCCAACCAGCAGTGACTGATGGCTTCTATTTTACATGCTCGGATACATTTATTTTAAAAAAAGAATAAAAACAACTAAAATTGCAAGAGGAGAAAATGAGGTAACATAACTGAGAGAAGCTGATGGAAGGAAGGTGTGTGTAGGGGAATGGTGAGGCGAGGGGCAAAGATAATGGGAGGGGGTTGTAAATGAGTTTCCTCCGCGTTGTAAAAATGTGGACATAGTACCATACCACCCTCACGTTGCCATTTTACGTAAAAAAATCGTTACGGTTCGTTTATCATATCTGTTACTCTGCATGTTGCATGTGTTGTCAGGGGTTGCAACAAACAAGCCCTTGAAATAAAAGAGAGAACAAATGCTGTTCCCCATTACATGGTGAAATACCGTCCTACAATATAACGGCACCATTTAATTCTTTCTTAATGCGTAATGCTTGCATTTACACTGAGGAGCTTGAAATTACTTGAATCGGTGAAGCAGTTTTCTCTTCGAGGAGCTAACACCCGCTCAGCACTTTGAGATATTAATCGTCCTTTATGGAACATGATTCTTCGTGTCTGCTTTTAGAATATAGTGTGTTTAAAATTAAATTCCAGAGCTTCTATCACAATTTTAAAAGTGACTCTTCCCATTGTCAGTTTCCCCCCGACTCCATTCCATATGTAGAAGTATCAAGAAGGTCTTATTTAATTTGTAATATTTACGCATACCAGTTACTGTAACCCCAACCTGGTCGCAAGGAATGACCGATGGTGTCTTTCTTCACCTATTCACCAGGGGGCAGTGGCATGCAGTAATACAGAATAGCGAACACGTCGCATTTAGTGGGTCGATATAACGAACTCTTTTATTTCATGAATTTTTTACCGTCCATCTAATGGAGCTTTGCACTAGAAAGTTTAAAATCGCATTGGCATTTTGGATTGAAATTAATAATCAGTGGTAACACTGGAGGGACCATCTGTAATGTATAAAACGCGATTTACTAGTAGTAGTAGTAGTAATAGTAGTAGATTTTTTATAAAAAGGAACTTATTATCACATATTTGTTTACAATATTACAAAGGCTATGTTGTACAGCCATCTTCTACCTTCGTAAACCATACGTCTGTCTAAAAAATTAGTAATGTTAAAAAAAATTAATAATAGCCTGCTTTGAAACCCTAAAAAGAAAACAGCGTCTACGAAATTTCAGAGGTTTCTGCTCATGCCAGTATCAGCTAAATTCAATTTTAAGAGAGTAGCATTTCTAACTTCCACGTCTCATTCAATGACATGCAAGTAGAAGCAGTTTGTTTTACGATGTATAAATGTGTCTGGGTCCTGTGACAGAGACATGATAGTTGTATTGGAGTATAATCCGGGACGAGTCATTCTTATTCCTTCTATATTTTGATCATGGCGAATACCAGCATAATACTGAAAGGTAATTCAGGTCACCTGGTTTTCCGCCCTCACTCGCTATTTAACTGATGCAGACATGATTCGATTCTGTATAAAATTATCAGTTATGTGAAGATACTAACCGATAAGGATAAATATACTAGCAAAAAATAAGATTCCACGGGAATAGGACTAATCCAATGCGTTGGACGGTTGTAACAAAAGTTTGTACTTAAACCTAAATTGTCTCCTGATCTGAACACGCCATTAGCTTAACTGATCGAAGTGAGACATTTCGTGTTTCCGATTTGGAAACTCTGTAGCCCGAGGTTGCACGAGAAAGCTTTCTAATTGCACGAAGTTCTTATTGCTCGCTTATCAAGGAGTTCGTGAGACGTTACAGGAATGGCTAAATCGAGCCGTGATATAAAAGGGGAATATATAGATTATTTTTGAAGATCTTTCTGTATAGGTTTTATGGACTTTTATGTGCTTGACGAAGTTACAGCATTACAAGCTTATAATTACATTTTAATAAAACTCAGTAAGAAGCGATTATACATCACGTTAACGGTGGTAGTTACAGAAACAACAAACAGACATAGATGTTTCATGCGTCATCATGTAGTTTTACAAGCCACCAGATCAGCCCGGTTAGAAGCATTTTTCTTCCCGTCAGCAAATAGACAGCGTGGAGAGGTCAATGGTTCTGGAAGACTAGTTGTCTAGCCATTTGACTGACTGACGGTTTTGTTAAATGCTTGATTTTGTGTTGAGTTAGCTGACATAAATCCTGACTAGTTGCTTGAACAGCCGAACGATCGACTAGACGCTGAGGGATCCGTAGACTACAAACATGTATGAATAAATGACTGGGGTCATCGTAGTGAAATAAATTATTAAACATTTAATTGCTCTGTTCAGGTGTTTGATGGCTTGACTCTTTATCGTATTAATGAGCTCGGCTAAGAATTATTGGCTAATTTTCTGTCACTGTTGTATGAAATTTCTTAATCTCTTCTAAACCAAGTTACTGTTTCTACATTGGCTGCCTCTGCCAGTTTCGTATCTGCCAAGATAAACTGCGTTTGTTGGTGAGATTTGAGGTTCTCACGGGACTCTCTGAAATGTGTCTTCGTGTTAGTGACTATAATGCGATTGGTTGTTCAGTTGTGCGTTTCTTACATGATCGGTTCCTCCACGAAGCTGATTCAATCATTTGGCTGGTAGTCCTTGATAGACGCGGCTTATCTGTTTCACTGATAAGTACCTCTTTCTGTCGCACAGATTTAGGCACGTGAAGTCCTGAACCGCGAGAACACCGACGTCTCAGTTTTGAGTCCCGCTCTGTGTACTGACGTATGACCGCATTTATCTGTTATTATTGATGTTTCGATCTCTTGTTCAAGGAGTTCTCACAGATGTTGAAAAAGTAATTTGTTCGGAATTAATTCTGAACCACAACATGCAAGATGCCATGTGTGTGTCTTCAAAACTTTGCTGTTTCCCCTTCTGCAAGAAGTTCGTAACTTCGCTAATTCTTGTTCTACCGTTTTAAAGCTGGCTGGTCGCTTCTCTCTGCTTCTATGGTTATGTAGTTTGAATAAATATCCTGTTACTTCACTTTCTATCTCTTTCTCCAACTTCTCGATGTTGTGTGTTTCACTGTATGGTCATGTTTTTATTGGTGCGGTGGATGAGTGTAAGTTATGTCTCTGCAGATCTGCGGCCGCTAACGGGCACATACATGTACGTTCCCACTAGTGACTAATAGAGACGGTGACATGATTTTGATAGAGGAAAGAGGAGGACTTGGAGAAAGATCTCTCGCAGTGCCACTATATTGCGTCTGGCAACCTTACCTATCTTTGTTTGTCATTGCATTCGCCGTGCACTAGAGATGGCTCACAGCAGTATCTCTCTTCCTGGCTAGCTCTTGATCATCTATCCGGTTAGTTGACTACCTTTGCGATTGAATGCTGTGTCTAGCTGACTGGTTGTCTCGGAGAATCCTGTCTACGATAATCTTCACTGTCTGTTCGAGCTGGCTGACCGGCCGCGCCCTCTGCCTGAGTAAGTGTGCGTCAAAGAATTCCTGTCGGTCACGCAGTGCGTGAGGCGTGTTCGGACCGAAGCTCCCTTCTGAGTCGTGCATTTGGACCACCCGTGAGAAACAGCTCACAAAGTTAGTAGTATTTAATAATCTAACTCAGTACTAATTGTCTCAGACAAAAATGGATGCATTTTCAATTGATTCTGTAAAGCAACTAGAACGCTGCAAGGCATGCTTATGCTTACCCTAATAAACTTTGTAATAGTTTAATGGGTTTTTTAATAAAAATCGTGTCATTGGACATACGATTGTCGTTAAATTCGAAGTGTTGTGATTATTGAAAGCACAATTTGATGGACGTGCAATTTATTTAAGAGAGTAGCAGTTTATATGTGTGATTGTGCGAATGTTTATGCTATTTGAAGATGACTGTCTTCTGGGATGTTGCACCGCGTAGTCTTGTAAACATTGACCTATGCTCACAGGTGTATTTACTGTCTCCATCTTCAGGGTCACTCATCGCCGTAATGATGGAGGCATTAACCACCTCTAAAATGTCTGTCAGTTCTTCGAGGATACACAGGGCAGTATCTCAGATGACAGTCATCTTCAGTGTTACATGATCTTTATTGAAAAGACATTGGGTTCTTGGTTTCTTATGAATACGTACTTTAAATTGTATATGCATACATTGTATGAAAGTGAATCTTCCATTTCGGTAATTTAAGTAATGCAAGAACTTCTATGCCATGTTTGGTTGCCAATAGGATGGCTGCGTTGAAATGTGTTCTTCCTCGTTAAGGTATTCAAGATAAGGCTTATAGGGATAAAAAAGTGTCCATTTGCTGGCGGAGTAGAAGCACATCTGCGTTCCGAAGGCATAAGAATGATAATAACAAGTGAAAATAACATAAATTTTAAGGCATTCTTTCCTGAAATTAATATTATTTAAGATTTATATGAGTTATAATCAAATCTTAACGTTTTATTCTTTTATGGACCTAATTTCTTTATCAGTGTTTAAATGTACTCAGTATGTTAGGTTTTGCCAGTAACGATCGTTAATAGAGTCAGTTTTGGCGAAATTATGGGGACGCCTGAACAAATCAGCTTGACTAGCCCGTCTCAAACAAGTGTCGGAGAAGTTGCCATGTCTCCAGGAGTTGCAGCGTGTCCATTTCCTACTGTATATTTCCCAGCAGTATGCTAACTGCGTTGGAGGGATCGGGTTTGACGTTATTTTTTATACGAACTGCGCAATTTTCTGTCTGCGGTTTACGTTTATTGCCGCAGTTCGTGTTCTGTACACTTTTGTCGTATCTTCTCGACTAATTAATTTTCACTTGTTACTATTATTCCTTCTGATTTACATTTCAGATATCATCGAATGACACACTTTGGTTGCATCAGAAGCCTGCCTCGATCTTTTTGAAGCTATCCTGTTTTTGCTAGATTGATATCATACACAGCCTTATATACTGTTAAGAACTTCTTTACAATACTATTTTCTTGTGCTGTGAGCTCATTGTATGTCGTGGAATTAATGTGAACATGTTAATCGGCTGCTCTAAGAGATTAAATTGACACGGAATTTACTGTTCCTAGATAATGTTTACTTCGTATGAACAGCTAATACGGATTTATTATAACAAGGAAGAACTCTTAGTCAGTAGAACAGAAGGTTTTTCAAAATAAAATCAAAATTAGAATTAAAATTTTTGTTTTGTGTTATTGTCTAAAAATTAACAATTCCATTCGCGTGGATTTATTTTAAACAAGTCACAGAATATACGAATAGGGTAACAGTCCTGGCATATTCTTCGAAACTTGTTTTTAACCTGTGTAAATGGCCGACAAATTTTCCATCCAGTCATTTCAGAGCGTAGAAACTTCTTATAAAGTGCACTTTATTGTTATTCGACTATGTCCAAAATTTTCGATACGTTTTACTTAAATTTCCATGAATGAAATTCAATGAAAATTTATTCGTCCCTTCTCAGGATTACCGTCGTACGGACCGACGAAGGTATTTGTATGAACGCTCTGCAGGAATGGGAACGTGGCTAAAAGTGTTCGTAATTTCTTAAGTGCGTAAACGGTGTTGAAGAAAACCGACCTCTTGCGTATTTTCGACTACAATTTTTCATTGAATTAACAAAAGAATCACCATTCTACCTTATACTTCACGACCGCTTATAATATCAATAATTTCAAATTTTGCATAAAAATAATTTCTTCTTCTTTTCTTAATATAACCGTTCCCTATATCAGCTTTTGTTGCTGACAACATTATTAAAACTTACGTAATGGGCATGAAAGACTTTCATCTGATCACGACAAGATACACTATTCCTGGGAAGCACTTCATGTGCTGAAATGTGATGCAATTCTACAGTTGGCAGCAGAATTTGACAAGTCTATAAACAGAGCGCCAGGAGAGAAACTAGAGTCTAGTTGCAAAGTTAGTATTTTCCCAGAGTACTTATACACTGTCAATATTCTGTATATATCAGTAATAAAACATATATAAACTCCCTCATAAATATACTCTAATCTTTATCATCTCAGATTAACGTTTGAGCTTTCAGCGACTCGAAAGCAACATGTTTTTGTAAACGTAAAGGACACTACGTAGAAACTTCGTTAATTTACCTCGGAAAACTTTCCACTCAACTCCATTTCACGTTGCACTGTTCATCAAAGAGAGTCGCTTATTTGTACACTCACGGACTGACAAAATCGGTGTACGACTTAAGGACATACTGGAAGGAAGAACGATGTTACGAGGTACCGATAGTCAATAAAGATATGCCTGTGTTTGAATAACAAAGAATTGCCACCTTGCAGTGCATTTTTATAGCGATAATTTTGAAAACACGCTCACTGGTAGTCGAAAAGTCGACGTTCTTATAAAAATGCAGAAATTCATGTACTTTCTTTACTTGCCTACGTTGTTTTTCCTGTAATATTTTGCGAATTTTGGGATATGTCAGAATTATTCTTCTTTACCTACTCATATTACATCTGCATCATTTTAGGTCGAAGCCGGCAGCATACCGTATCTGTGCAGGAGGAATAGAGTAGGAGTAGACAGGAGAATGTGAATAGGTCATGTAAAGTATTTGAAAAAAGATGCAATTAAATACAAATACAGAATCTGTCTGAAAATATAAAATTTTGTTAGTGTCTTACTATGAAACTATCGTGTTTCTTGTAGTTTTACTGCTGCGAAATTCGACAAATGTTTACAAATCCTATCAATCTTTATTGCCCGGAAACTTATACCTGATCAGTCAAGAGGTATTATTGGGTATGACAGTGAATAATTATTACTGAATCGAACATCTTCACCGGGGTTCGAACCGAGGACAGTGCTCGGGTTTGTAACCGTTGTTCCTGTAATCTCCCAGCCAAAACAATTTTTGTTCCGTTTATTTTATCGTTTCGTTTACTTCGGCATAGTTAGATTTTTCGGTCTAATTTCATAAAGTTTCTTTTTATTCCGTTAACTTCCCGTTTACTTCAGTCAAGATAATTTTAATTCCTTTCACTTCCGCTGAAATTACAAATTATTACAGAAATAAATGTTTTATTCATTTAACGTTTCGGGTTTTAATTTGTTCTCATTCTCTCAGGGATCTGCATGTGGTGGTGGTTCACGTTACCGGTATTCAGCAATTAACTTTATATTGCGTGGGTTTGTCTACTTCTCAGATCTCATTATCTTTCATCCATCAGCCTTTCTCTTTGGTTAAAACAGTGTCAGTTCTAATTAATCCTTTCCTAAATACCTTTTCGGAAATGTAACGACATATGACCGTAATTATTCATAATAATTATGGTTGAAGACTTAATGTGATGATTATTAACGGCAACACACTTGCTTTTAGTTCATGCTCTAAGTAATTTTATCTTCATAATTTCATGAAAAGAAGGGTGAGATTTGCGCGGAATAGGTTCCTTCTAGTAAGAATGTTATGCTTTTCTTGAAATTCCTATACAATTTTTATGGATAATAAATATAGGTTCAGCCTTATGCATGAACGCACCCGTAATGCATCGCCGTACTCATTAAACTTAAGATACCTGTGACATTAATATTAATAAAATACAGAATGTTCCAAAAAGTTGTATACACAATGCTAACGCATGTAATAGTTATATGTATAGATCTTCTTGGTTCACTATTGTGTCTATTTACGAGTAGTCTTAATTTCTGGATGCAAGAGTTGACAATCTGTGCTATAAAATTAGCAGTAATTCGGACGAATTTAATGCTTCAAGTGACATTATTGGTAAGACCATTATGAGGTTTTTATAATCAGACGGTCCCTATTATCATTCTAGCCTGGGTCACGGCTAAATCATCAGAATAATGAACCGCACAAAGTGTTTCGATGAGGCAACCAGTGGTTAACTGGTTTGCCTCCTAGTTTTACATATTTTTCTAATACAAATATAAATATTATAGATACATAATTTTATATTTTATTTTAGCATTATAGCTTCGAACGGAGACGCCACGGTATCATGATTATTCATTTTGGTGAAATATTTTCCTTCCGTGGATCATCTCAAAGTGAAAGAATTTTATGTTATCTTAATTGTGTTAATATATTCGACAAGAGATGAAACATCAGGAGGCCTTTATCAGATTGGAAGATGGATGTTTGCATGTGATTTATTATATTATACCGAACGAGCCTGTGGAATACATTGCACACATGTACAGTCTTGATATCTAATATATAAATATGCAACATATGTGACACGCGAATTTTCCATTTTCTTGTACAGTCTTAGAGGTATTTTGCGTATGCTCAAGTGAGGTTACACAGCATCGATTCGTATTTCTGGCTGTAAATGTCATCTAGACTATAATAGTGGTTTTGAAGTGTCAGTGAAGTCTAGCGAGGGGCTCGTACCAGAAATTAACAGCGGAGCTCTTCCTTCAATGGTCTGCAGCGGAAATAGCACTTGTCAGTTCTGGCGGAGAAGCCGCACGAACGTTGCGGAAGTGGGGCAGAATTGTTCGAACGTCAGTCCGTCAAGCTGAACTCTGCTTTGTGTTTAAAAAAATAGCAAGAATTTAATTCTCCCGTTTTTACATTTTTAGCTCGCATAGATCCAGAATATTCTCCTATCATATCTTTGGACCTATAGTCTTAATACTTTAAAACATATGTGTAACTATATACACCGCAACCATCCTTTTAATCTTGGAAATCGACATATAATTACGACAGTTTTTCATTTCCTTGCTTTTTTCATTTGAAAGAAACAGTTATGTATGTTGTTTTGAATGCGTCAGGCGTACCAAGTAGCTAAATCAAGTCGGCTCCATCTTACAGCTTGAGGCGTGTGCTGCCATCTCTTGCCACTGCTATGACGCAATGCACAACACAATTAACACCTGCTTGAGTACAGAATATACAGGCTGGAGTGTTTGCACGTACGTTCACTGCCTGAAGGAGCGATTAATAACTTAAACAGCTGACCGTTCGAAATGTGAGACATTCCCTTCACGGTGCGGCAATCAGTTACAGTTTGTCAATGTTGGTCTCCTGAGTTGTGACACAGTGTGGGCTTTCAGGTAGATACCAACGTTTTGGAGAAATGCAGTTTCAATCTTCAGATCTGAAGCACCAACATTCACTCTGTAGTATGTTTTCCAGAACGTTGGTATCTACCTACAAGTCCACATTGCGTTACAACTCAGAAGACCAACATTGACAGAGTGACCTTTATTTATCTTAAATCTACACGTTTCTTTGCTCACTGTTAATGCGAAACTTAGAAATAATCGCAAAACCTTAATCCTGTTGGTACTATAGGGCGATACGCAATTGTTCGTTAGTGACAGCGCCATTTTGGGGCCCATGCATGCACGAACAGTTGACCGAAGGAAGAACGTACGTGTACAGAAACAGTTATGTGCTATGCATGTAGACGAGTTGACCGGTGATGAAGGTAGGTAAATGTAGTTTAAAATCACTGTTCTATCGAAATTAAATTAAGGCATACAATCAGCACATGTACACATCGGGATAGAGGAACTAGAAAATGAGCTGTAGACCATAGATGAATTACTGAACAAATTCAAAACAACGGCGGAAAAATTTTGTACCGATGCTCGTTCAGATGTATTATTAGTTGCATGAGAGACATGTCTGTATTTATGCGTTATGATGTTACGTAACAACCACTATGTGACAAAACGCCTCGGTTCATTTTCTTGCGGAAGGGGGGAGGTTCCAGGTTATCGGCCTTTACCTGGATGCAGATGTAATCCCGTTTTAAATGAATTTGATTTCACTCAGCATTCTTTCACTAGAATTCTGAAGCACAGAAATATTTTAGTATAATCGCACGTAGTCTTTCCATTGATGCATTTTTACATCCAGAAATTGTTTCACTGCAAAGATTGAAAAATATTATTTTCATATTGTATTATTTATACTTCAGATGTTATAGTATATTCGTACAAAGTGACTATTTATTAGATGTGTACGCTAAACAGTCTTAAATATTTTCATTATTACTAGTGTTGACGCCTTTTAATAAGAAGAGGCGTTCGCACAAATTTTCTACTCACGTAATCTGAAGAAGTCTGTCGCGAAATATTTATAAAATGATAGTCGTTTGAGGAAAAATTACTCGAAAAATTGAATTCGGTTTTCACGTCGAACCTCGGAGTTGGGAAAGTTGTCTGGCAGTCATGTGCGGGCTGCCTAATTTTGAGTCGCGTGCTTGTCTACTCGTGTTTCATAAGTTAATTGTGGCTAAATAAAGACTCTGGATAAAAAAAATATCTGGATATGGGCGAGCCTGTTACATCATGTATATATTCGTGAGTTGATGGCATCGTAACAGAGGGAGGTGTCGATCACACTGACATCCCAGCTTTTGATGGCGGGCACATTAAGAGAAATTCCCGGGGTACTTTAAACTGTAAAGTTAAGAATTATAGAACTTTATCATTTAATCTATTCGTCCGAAACTCTCTTAGGTACTGAGTGTTTGTTTGTTTACTTTTTATGAAATATTCCAAATCTATCATTAACCGCCGCGGAAATTCTTGTTCGTTTAACGAAGCTGAAATATCGATTATCAGTGATATATACATCTAATAAACGTAGGATTTTCTACATTTCCATGCACAGGTTTTCATAATCAGTAGATTCAGGTCTCTCCATATTTGCCAAAAGACCATACCCAGGCTCTGCCTATTTACCACATCATTTCCGTAGAACAGCTGAACATTTATTGTTTGAAAAAGCAAGACAATTAAGGTTTTCAGGTTCTTTGAAGAGTGAGTATGTAACATAAATTTAGCGGATATCTAAATATGATCTTAAAAGTAGACGTGAGAAGAGTTCATCCACACATTAAGAGTATAATTGTGTTTGTTTTAATACGTTAGTCCCTAGATGTATTTTGATATACATTTCCGAAAATAATATTTTGCGTTCTGTAACGTTTTTTGCATAACTTCTAAAATACTAATAATATCCTTAAGATTGTTTTCATTCTTTTTGAAACAATGTGTGTTGTTGGTCGAATGTTTGATTTAGGGAAGGGTATGCTGGGGTTTAAGGTGAAGGGACTGTGGAAGAATGAAGTCTGCGAAGAGAAATCTATTCTGTAGTTGATTGGCAGTCAAGGATGGTAGAAACAGGAAGGGTTGGTAGGTCGATGTCTGTGGAAGCTTCTAAAGGATAGAGGCAAGTGTCGATCAAGGAAATAAGCTTACTTGAAGGGTGAGAACTCCATAACTTAGGCGGTTTATGTATTTTTCTCCAAACTCTGACATTATTGCACTGTATACCTGCAAACAATAGAAGCACAGTTGTATTAGATTATAACAAGAGTGGACAGTGGGCGTTCTATTCTGGTGGTTGGGGAAAGTTAACCTACCTTAACTTTAATATGATTTAAAAAGTGAAGGCAAACAACGGC